>CM076583.1:1189773234-1189954545 GCA_034641835.2 Pinus albicaulis
GTTAAAAAGGTTTTATAAAAACGCTGAGAGTTGTTTTATGTTTGATTAAAAAGGAAGTTGTACATACATCAGTTATATAACTGCAATGAACAGGAACTGAATAAAAGATAAAACGAAAAAGATAGTGAGGTTGGATGAATGAGGAAGGAAAAGAGGAAGAGAGGTGTGCTATTCGAAATATACACTGTAATTGAATGAAAGTTTTTAACTGTTTATATTGTTTTTGATGTAATTGGTAAGTCTCCAGAGAAAGATAAAATCCCACTGTAAAGTTGAAATCATACATTTCTCTGAGTAAATTGATAAAAGAGAAGAGAATGCATAATTGAATAAAAATAAATAATCAAGCAGATATGAAGATTGGAGTGCAGTAAAAGAAATCAAAGGTACAGAATAGAGCTGATATCCAAGGTAAATCAACAAATGTTTCTTTATGAAAAAGAGGGAGTTGAAGCTTCCTTGCAAGTTGTAGCTTGCAGAATTTGAGGTTGGAGCCTCTTGTAGGTTGGTGCTTACAGAAAAACAGTGGTGAGAGGGAGTTGGAGCTTGCCTTTACATCACAGCAATAATAAGATGTGGTTTTCTCCCTTTATGGGTTTCCACGTATATCTGGTGTCTCTGTGCATGATGTTTATGTGTTGATATGGTTTATCTAATCTGCTTAATACTTGCTGCTGTCATATTAAGTCCGTTGTTACATTATATTAATACTTGCTGCTCACATTCTAAGACTACTCACATATTAAGTTGAATATGAAATGAAGGTGTAAATAAGTTTTATGAAAAAGTTTTAAAGTCCATGAATGTGTTAAACTGATTCACCCCCCCCCTCTCAGTTTAACTAAGGGTTCAACAATTGGTATCGGAGCAAAGTTCCTTTTTGTAGTAGTTTAACAACTGAAAGGAGATCCTAGGTTCTTGAGATGGCTAGTCAAGAAGGATCCTCAACGAACAAAGCCCCTTTTTTCACTGGTGCAAATTATGCCTTTTGGAAAATCAGAATGAGAACATACATAATGTCCTTAGGAGTAGAAGTTTGGGCTGCTGTGGAATTTGGATATGACTCTAAGGCAAATGTCTCAGAGAAAGAAGCCAAACAAGATTTTGTGGCTAATGCAAAGGAAATGAATGCAATCTTGAATGGACTATGTGAGGCAGAATTCATCAAAGTAATGCACAGCGAGACTGCCAAAGAAATTTTGGAAACTCTAGAAAATATTCATGAGGGAGACAAAAAGGTGAAGACAGCTAAACTTCAAGTCTATAGAGCTCAGTTTGAAAATTTAAAGATGAATGATGATGAAGATATTGCGAGTTTCTTTTTAAGGGTTGCAGAAATTGTCAATAATATGAAAGCACTAGGTGAAACCATGCAAGAATGTGTAATTGTTCAAAAGATCCTAAGATCTTTGCCATCTAGTTTTAATCCCAAGGTCTCTGCCATAGAAGAAACAACAGATTGGGAAACCTTGACCATGAATCAGCTTCTTGGAAAACTAACAGCGTATGAGATGAGACTGCCACAGAAGAAGTCAAGTGTAAGGGAGGCAGATTTTAAGGCAGAGAAGAAGAAAGAAGAAAAAGATGAGATAGGCTCCTGTTCTGATGAAGAAGAGGCCAAATTTATCAGGAAGTTGGATAAAGGCTCAGGTAAGTATAAAGGTAAAATTCCATTTAAATGTTTCAATTGTGGAAGAGTTGGACATTATGCTTCTAAATTTCCTTATAAGAAAACAAAGAATCAGACTCAAGAATAAGAGAAGACCATATCTAAGAACTGGAAGAAAGGGAAGAGATTCAATAGAAAATCTTTCTATGCTCAGCAAGACAGCAGTGCATCAGAAGACTCAGCTGAATTCTCAAGTGAAGAAGGAACATCAGAATTTGTTTTGATGGCTATAGAAGAGCTGGAAGAATGTTTTTTAGAATATGAGGAAGAAGGTGAAGTGGACCTTGAGGGGGAGCTAAGAAGTGCCTTGGAGGAAATTGACAGACTAAAACTGAAGTGCAGAAAACAGAAAGACATTCTTCTCAAATACGTGAGAGAGGAACAAAATTCAGAAGCCCTCATTCAGTTGAAAGTAGAGCTTGAAGAAGCCAAGAAGGTAGAGGATATTTTACTTAAGCAGATCAAGGATAAAACTCAGGAACAAGAAAAGTTGGAAGAAGAAGTAGTGAGCCTAAGAAAGAACTTAGAAAAGGGCCAAAGAGAACTATAAATGAATACACCTCTAATGAAAGGCTCTCGACAGTTGGACCAGATTCTAAATGCACAAAGGTCACCTCTGATAAAAACTGGGATAGGCTATGAAGGAGAATCGAGCAAAGGCAAAGAAAAAGAAAACAAAAATATTATTTTTGTAAAAGCAGATGAGAATATCCAAGCAGCTCAGAAGATTTCAAAGGAAGAAGAATCCTGCAATAAAGTAGATAAAAATTAGGAGGAAGCTCAAATGACAAAGGATGAAGTAAATAAACTGTCAACTGAAAAAACCTTGCCTACTCCTGAATATGTCAAATTTGGAAGTCATCAAAGGAGATTTTTTCCTTCTATGAAAAATGCTACTTGTTATTCCTGTCACAAATTAGGACACATTGCTGCATATTGTTATACAAGAAGAATAAATACAAACCAGCAAAGGATGCAAACAGTAAAAAATTTTACTCAAGCAGGAAGATGGAGAAGACAACCTTTTATCAGGTATGAAAATTGTTTTTATGGATATTGTTTTTATTGTAATGATTTTGGCCATAAAATCATAGAATGCAGGAAATATGAACATAGTCTATTGTTCAAAACCTCAAGAAGGTTTATGAATCATGAAGAGTTTATTCCTACTTATAATCCTGCTAAGGATATATCCAAATGTTGTGTATGCAATAAAAGTGGACATATGTCTTCCAAATGTTCTCTAAGAGAGTGTAGTTCATCATCTCAGAAAAGATACCAAACAAGAGGATGCTTGCAGTGGAAAAAGAAAGTGAATAAATGTGACTTGGCTCTAATAGCTCAAGATCTAAAAAGCCAGTGGTATTTGGAAAGCGGTTGCTCAAAGCATATGTCAGGAGATAGAAGCAAGTTTATAACCTTTGACGAAAAGAAATCTGGAAATGTTACTTTTGGAAATGATAAAGAAGGAAAGATCAAAGGAAGAGGCTCAGTCAGTCTGGAAAATGGTAGAGGAAAAGCCCAGGATGTACTATTTATGGATGGGCTGAAAGAAAATCTGTTGAGTGTTAGTCAAATGTGTGATAAAGGCTGTGAAGTTCTTTTTAGAGCTCAAGACTATGAAGTAAGATCAAGCACCACTGGAAAAACCCTAATCAAAGGTGTTCGAACAGAAAGCAATGTATATGTAGTAAAAGAAGGAAATGAAGCATGTCATCTTAGAAAATTTGAGGAGTCTTGGTTATGGCATAGGAGATTGGGACATTTAAAATTTGATCATATCATAAGTCTAAGAAAAAAGAATGCAGTCAAAGATATGCCAGTCATCAAGAAGCCTTCAAATACAATATGTAAATCCTGTCAGCTAGGTAAGCAGACCTGTACATCCTTTAAAACCAAAGAGAAGTTATCTACAAGCAGACCTCTTCAAATTTTTCACATGGATTTGTGTGGGCCTTCGAGAACTAAAACACCAAGTGGAGAATCCTATTTCATGCTAATAATAGATGGTTTTTCTAGAATGACACGGGTTTCATTTATCAAACACAAATTAGAAGCATTTGAGAAATTCAAAATATTCAAGGCTTTGGCAGAAAATCAAACAGGATGCAAGCTAAAGTGCATCAGATCAGACAGAGGAGGTGAATTTACAAATTATGATTTTTCATACCTGTGAAATGAGCATGGGATAAAGCAACAGTTCACAATTGCAGGAACACCTCAGCAAAATAGAGTGGCAGAGAGACAAAACAGGTCTGTACAACAGATTTCCAGAGCCATGATGCAAGAAAGTAACATTCCTCAAACCTTTTGGGCAGAAGCAGTACACACAGCTGTGCATATCCTAAACAAAGCTCATTTAAGACCAAACAGTGACAAGACTCCTTATGAACTATGGCATGGTAAACCAACATCAATCAAGCACTTTAGAGTCTTTGGAAGTAAGTGTTTCATAAAAAATAATGATGAAAATCTGGGAAAGTTTGATGCAAGAGAAGATGAAGGAATATTTGTAGGATATGCATCCAAGAGTAAAAGTTACAAGTGCTACAAAAAAATTCTTCACAAAATTGTGGAAAGTATTGATGTAAGATTTGATGAATAACTATCAGACAAGACAAGAAGTACAGATTGCAACAACCCTCCAGAAGATCATGAAGAAGAGAATCAAGATGATGATGAAGTAAGCAAGACAACATAAGATACTTAACTGAGATCAAAACGCCCCTCAAGATACACTCAAAAGAACCATCCAGAAGATCAAATCATTGGGGACAAGAGTGTAGGTGTACAAACAAGAAGACAGCTAACTGAATAGATAGAAGAGGTATACCTAGCAATGTTATCACAAATAGAGCCAAAGAAGTTTGAAGAAGCCAGAAAATACAAACATTGGGTGAATGCTATGAATGAAGAATTGGACCAAATTGAGAAGAACAACACCTGGGAACTAGTTCCAAGACCCAGTGAGAAAAATGTCATTGGTCTAAGACTCAGTTGAATTCTCAAGTGAAGAAGGAACATCAGAATTTGTTTTGATGGCTATAGAAGAGCTGGAAGAATGTTTTTTAGAAGATGAGGAAGAAGGTGAAGTGGACCTTGAGGGGGAGCTAAGAAGTGCCTTGGAGGAAATTGACAGACTAAAACGGAAGTGCAGAAAACAGAAAAAACATTCTTCTCAAATACGTGAGAGAGGAACAAAATTCAGAAGCCCTCATTCAGTTGAAAGTAGAGCTTGTAGAAGCCAAGAAGGTAGAAGATATTTTACTTAAGCAGATCAAGGATAAAACTCAGGAACAAGAGAAGTTGGAAGAAGAAGTAGTGAGCTTAAGAAAGAACTTAGAAAAGGCCCAAAGAGAACTATTAATGAATACACCTCTAATGAAAGGCTCAGGGCAATTGGATCAGATTCTAAATGCACAAAGGTCACCTCTGATCAAAACTAGGATAAGCTATGAAGGAGAATCAAGCAAAGACAAAGAAAAAGAAAAAGAAAATATTATTTTTGTAAAAGCAGATGAGAATATCCAAGCAGCTCAGGAGATTTCAAAGGAAGAAGAATCCTGCAATAAAGTAGATAAAAATTAGAAGGAAGCTCAAATGACAAAGGATGAAGTAAATAATCTGTCAACTGAAAAAACCTTTCATATTCCTGAGTATGTCAAATTTGGAAGTCATCAAAGGAGATTTTTTCCTTCTATGAAAAATGCTACTTGTTATTCCTGTCACAAATTAGGACACATTGCTGCATATTGTTATACAAGAAGAATAAATACAAACCAACAAAGGATGCAAACAATAAAAAGTTTTACTCAAGCAGGAAGATGGAGAAGACAACCTTTTGTCAGGTATGCAAATTGTTTTTATGGATACTGTTTTTATTGTAATGATTTTGGCCATAAAATCATAGAATGCAGGAAATATGAACAAAGACTGTTGTTCAAAACCTCAAGAAGGTTTATGAATCATGGAGAGTTTATTCCTACTTATAATCCTGCTAAGGATATATCCAAATGCTATGTATGCAATAAAAGTGGACATATGTCTTCCAAATGTTCTCTAAGAGAGTGTAGTTCATCATCTCAGAAAAGACACCAAACAAGAGGATGCTTGCAGTGGAAAAAGAAAGTGAATAAATGTGACTTGGCTCTAATAGCTCAAGATCTAAAAAGCCAGTGGTATTTGGACAGCGGTTACTCAAAGCATATGTCAGGAGATAGAAGCAAGTTTATAACCTTTGACGAAAAGAAATCTAGAAATGTTACTTTTGGAAATGATAAAGCAGGAAAGATTAAAGGAAGAGGCTCAGTCGGTCTGGACAATGGTAGAGGAAAAGCCCAAGATATACTATTTGTGGATGGGCTGAAAGCAAATCTGTTGAGTGTTAGTCAAATGTGTTATAAAGGCTGTGAAGTTCTTTTTAGAGCTCAAGACTGTGAAGTAAGATCAAGCACCACTGGAAAAACCCTGATCAAAGGTGTTCGAACGGAAAGCAATGTCTATGTAGTAAAAGAAGAAAATGAAGCATGTCATCTTAGCAAATTTGAGGAGTCTTGGTTATGGCATAGGAGATTGGGACACCTAAACTTTGATCATATCATAAGTCTAAGCAAAAAGAATGCAGTCATAGATATGCCAGTCATCAAGAAGCCTTCAAATACAATATGTAAATCCTGTCAGCTAGGTAAGCAGACCCGTACATCCTTTAAAACCAAAGAGAAGTTATCTACAAGCAGACCTCTTCAACTTGTTCACATGGATTTGTGTGGGCCTTCGAGAACTAAAACACCAAGTGGAGAATCCTATTTCATGCTAATAATAGATGATTTTTCTAGAATGACATGGGTTGCATTTCTCAAACACAAATCGGAAGCATTTGAGAAATTCAAAATATTCAAGGCTTTGGCAGAAAATCAAACAGGATGCAAGCTAAAGTGCATCAGATCAGACAAAGGAGGTGAATTTACAGATTATGATTTTGCAAACCTGTGCAATGAGCATGGGATAAAGCAACAGTTCACAGTTGCAGGAACACCTCAACAAAACGGAGTGGCAGAGAGACAGAACAGGTCTGTACAACAGATTCCAGAGCCATGATGCAAGAAAGTAACATTCCTCAAACCTTTTGGGCAGAAGCAGTACACACAGTTGTGCATATCCTAAACAAAGCTCATTTAAGACCAAACAATGACAAGACTCCTTATGAATTATGGCATGGTAAACCTGCATCAATTAAGCATTTTAGAGTTTTTGGAAGTAAGTGTTTTATAAAAAATAATGATGAAAATTTGGGAAAGTTTGATGCAAGAGCAGATGAAGGAATATTCTTAGGATATGCATCTAAGAGTAAAGGTTACAGGTGCTACAACAAAATACTTCACAAAATTGTAGAAAGTATTGATGTAATATTTGATGAAGAACTATCAGACAAGTTAAGAAGTACAGATTGCAGCAATCCTTCGGAAGTTCATGAAGAAGAGAATCAAGATGATGATGAAATAAAAAAGCCAATCGAAGATACAGATCTAAGATCAAAAAGCTCCTCAAGATACATTCAGAAGAATCATCCAGAAGATCAAATCATTGGGGACAAGAGTGTAGGTGTACAAACAAGAAGACAACTAACTGAACAGACTGAAGAGGTGTACCTTGCAATGTTGTCACAAATAGAGCCAAAGAAGTTTGAAGAAGCCAGCAAAGACAAACATTGGGTGAATGCCATGAATGAAGAATTGGACCAAATTGAGAAGAACAACACTTAAGAACTAGTTCCAAGACCCAGTGAGAAAAATGTCACTGGCTCAAAATGGGTATTCAAAAATAAGATGAATGAACAAGGACAGGTAATCAGGAATAAAGCTAGACTTGTGTGCTAGGGATATTCACAGGTTGAAGGACTTGATTATGATGAAACATTTTCCCCTGTAGCTAGAATGGAAGCTATCAAACTGTTTTTAGCTTTTGCTTGCTATCATAACTTCAAGGTATATCAAATGAATGTGAAGTCTGCCTTCCTGAATGGAGATTTAGAGGAAGAAGTCTACATGGAGCAACCAGAAGGGTTCTCCTTAACAGATAATGTAGACTATGTTTACAGATTAAAGAAAGTGTTATATGGGCTGAAACAAGCTCCTCGAGCATGGTATTGAAGGCTAGACAAATACTTGCAAAAACAAGGGTTCAAGAAAGGGGGAGTAGACAACAACTTTTACATAAAATCAAATGAAGATGAACTTTTGATTGTAGTAGTGTATGTAGATGATATCATGTTTGGAAGCAGCAAAGATGAGTTAAAAAAAGGATTTGGTGAAGAGATGAAATCAGAATTTGAAATGTCTATGATTGGAGAGATTACCTTCTATTTAGGACTACAAATTCAACAAAAGAGCACAGACACATTTATCTCACAAGAAAAATACTTAAAAGAGATGCTAAAAAGATTTAAAATGGAGGACTGCAAACCTGTGTCAACTCCCATGACTACTGGATGCAATATTTGTGCAAATGATGGAACAACTGATGTGGATCAAAAACTTTACAGATCCATGGTTGGAAGTCTATTATATATAACAACTTCTAGACCAGACATTGTGCTGGCTGTATGACTTGTGGCAAGATATCAAGCAGCACCAAAACAAAATCACTTACTAGCAATTAAAAGAATATTCATATATCTACAAGGGACTGCACATTATGGGCTATGGTATCCAAAAGGAAAAAACTTCATTTTGACAGCATATATAGATGCAGATTGGGCTAGCTGTGTTGATGACAGGAAAAGCACAAGTGGAGGTGCATTCTATTTAGGAGAGACTCTGGTGGCATGGATAAGCAAGAAAAAAACATCTATTTCTCTATCCACAACAGAAGCCGAATACATAGCAGCAGCAACATGTTGTACACAAGTCATGTGGATGAAGCAAACTCTCCAAGACATGAAGGTAAGCATTGATGAACCTATTTCAATCAAATGTGATAATACAAGTGCTATAAGTATATCTAAATATCCTATGCTTCATTCAAAAACTAAACATATTCCAATCAAGTATCATTTTCTCAGAGAACAAGTAGCTCAAAAAGTTGTAAAGTTGGAATATGTGCCAACAAAAGAATAGACAACATATATATTTACAAAACCTCTTGCTAGAGAACCATTTCAATATTTGAGAGATAGACTAGGGGTAGTATTTGTAGATGCTACTCTCTGATATGAAGAGAAAGCACAGTTTCAGGGGGAGAACAGAAACAACAATATCATTTCAGGGGAAGATCAGCCAGTAAGGAAAGCATAAAACAGGTCCTCAAGATCAAAAGCTTATGGAAAGAATACATCCAACATAAAAGAGTCAATGAAAAGGCTAAAGAGTCAGTGTTTTAAGATTCAATCCAAAGTTTGGAGCAGCAAGGTACAAAGTCAGCAGAAAAGGGCCTAAACATAACTCAGAGAGAGGAAATGCAGAAAGCAAACTAGAAAATGAGCAACCCTTTGCCATTGATGTCAAAGGGGGAGGAAAAGCAAAAATGGGCTTCAAGAAAGCAGAGGTTATTGCCATCAATGCCAAAGGGGGAGACTGTCAGAAATGTTGGCATTGATGGCAAAGGTAAAGACAGGAGCAACGCCTAAACCATCCATAAGGCAAAAGAGACAGAGAGGTAGCAGATGAAACAGAGGAATTGAAGCAGAAGCAACAGAGGAATTAGAGACAGAGCAGTGAAGTTGAAAGGGCCTGAAGGAGTTTAATACAGAGGTTTATTTATGAATTAGGGGTTTAATACAGTCTGCAGATGAATTATTGAGCAATTATTCATTAATTGAGTTTGTATGGCATAGACTTTGATTGAAGACTAAAACCCTATGGTAAAGACTTAATATGCTTGGGGATGAGTTGGAGCATTGCTTAAATGGCAAGGAAACCATGAAGTGGTCAAAGAAACTAATAATGGGCAAAGGCACAGTTCGAAAACCAAACTCGTGAATCAAGGATCACGATGAGTTAGTGGATTAAAGAGCCAAAGGAGTGCAGTGTATTAAAGATTTTGGCAGTCTGTAACTGAGAATCAAAGGGACAATGTTCCATAGAAGCGTCGAAAAAGTTCGAATAAAATTGTTTGAAAAAAATGTGGGTTTGAACTACCTTCAGTATGTAAGGGCGAGAATCTAAGATTGAGGAATTCGTAAGAGTTGTGAGGTTTGGGGATAGCTCCTTGAGATATCATTTCAGATATCGTATGGAGGACTGACGAATGGGCTCAATGGGGGATCGAATAGTGGAGTGATAAGGTGAGCCAAGAATCGTGAATTGGAGTGGTTCAGTGCACAGTCGTAGGTGGAGTTAATTACAATAAAACATTGAAGCGTTGAACGGAACCCTGAGCCAAAAGGGAGCGGAATATTGTATTAGACGGAACCGGATCACGGAAGACGGAACTCGGAAGACAGAACCCGGAAGGCAGAACCTTGAGCGAAGGAGAGGAACCACGAGCGGAATGAACAGTGAAGGGGGTTTCCGGTTTTCATCGCACCACTTTTGTTGGGCAAGCGGTATTTATGAAATCGGAGCGATTCCATAGAACGAGCGACGCGCATCCCTGAATGAATCTGCAAAACCACTCTCATTTCGCGCCATCGCGCGTTATCATCCGTGCATCTTCGCTGAGCGATATCCATCAGAGTAGTGTTGGCTGCACGATATGTTATTAACCGTCGATTGAAGAAATGCATTAACAAGTGGGCTCCACAGAACGTGTATATATTATAATATGCATCGGGGTTGATATATATTGCAATATCTGATATATTAAAGTGGAATGCGCGCATAAGAATGGCCTGGAGCTGATTATACGTTTAATACATATGGATACATGCCTTAGGTTTAAAAACAAATTCGAAGGTTGAGATACTCATTGACACCCTCATAAACAGAGTTCAATATAACTTATTGACCAGTGGAGTCAAATTATAAAAACCAAGTATATGCAGAGACTTCTATGTAATGGCTTGGCAAGAATTTTCGAATATTAATTCGAAATATTATAAGTTGGGTTTTTGATTATGGTTTAACCACAGTTTTTGAAAACGCCGAGAGTTATTTTATGTTTGATTAAAAGGCAATTATATATACTGCAGTTATTTAACTACAATGAAGAGGGAATTGAATAAAAGAGAAAACGAAAAAGAGAGTGAGGTTGGATGTATGAGGAAGGAAAAGAGGAAGAGAGGAGTGCTATTCGAAATATACACTGTAATTGAATGAAAGTTTTTAACTGTTTATATTGTTTGTGATGTAATTGGAAAGTCTCCGGAGAAAGATGAAATCCCACTGTAGAGTTGAAATGGTACATTTCTCTGAGTAAATTGATAAAAGAGAAGAGAATGCAGAATTGAAGAAAAAGAAATAATCAAGCAGATATGAAGATTGATGTATAGTACAAAGAAATCAAAGGTGCAGAACAGAGCTGATATCCAAGGTAAATCAACAAATGTTTCTTTATGAAAAAGAGGGAGTTTAAGCTTCCTTGGAAGTTGTAGCTTGCAGAATTTGAGGTTGGAGCCTCGTGTAGGTTGGTGCTTACAGAAAACCAGTGGTGAGAGGGAGTTGGAGCTTGCCTTTGCATCACAACAATAATAAGATGTGGTTTTCTCCCTTTATGGGTTTCCACTTATATCTGGTGTCTTTGTGCATGATGTTTATGTGTTGATGTGGTTTATCTCATCTGCTTAATACTTGCTGATCTCATATTAAATCTACTATTACATTATATTAATACTTGCTGCTCACATTCTAAGACTACTCACATATTAAGTTGAACATGAAATGAAAGTGTAAATAAGTTTTAATGAAAAAGTTTTAAAAGTCCATGAATGTGTTAAGTTCACTCCCTCTTCGTTCGCTAAGGGTTCAACACAAGGCCGTTGGCAAAAAAAAAAAACCCTGATGGATTTGAATTGGGGAGCAAGTGGTTTGTGGTTTCGTGAGTGGGGGGAGGCCTACGAAGTCACGGCAGTGACATGTAATGATGGCTCGCTTTGCCATTAATACCCTTCCCCCCCCCAAATCTTGTACACTGTTGCTTACAAAATTCTCATCAAAGGGTGCAACCCTTATAACTCGTAGGGAGAGTTATTTATACTAGTTTCCAAGAATAAGAAAATATCTAAAATTGATTACACTAATAGTTCCAAATAATAGGAAAATGAAACTGCTGAATGAACTGTCACTGTTTTGAAGGAAACAGTTGATGATTTGGCCCCCAAAATGCTACTGTGTTGTCATGTTGTCAGGATTATAAATTACTCAATTGTTTCACATAATTTATCCCATATTTCTTCACTTAGAATCTCCATATTTACCACTTTTTTGAATACGTCATCCACCTCTGTACACCTTTCGAAAGTTGGCTTGTTAATAAACATATGTTTGATTTCATGTTTTATGATCAAATGAAACTCTAAGTCTTAAAGAAAGGCCTTCCCTATTATATTTCCTTTGATTCCTGCAAACTTGGCCTTGTCTATTGCAATGCTATACAAATTTTTACAACAATCCTCCAGATTAACCAGCTTATCACTTGGATCCACCAATCTAGGTAGTCCTTTCTTGTTCAAGATATTGAACTTTGAATGAAACCTTTGGACAACAATTTCCAAGGTCTGACATTTTGTCTTCAACTGATTAAGAAAATTCTTCTTCTGTAAAACCTTTTTAATCTCTAAAATGGTGGTTGTTCTGTTAACAATATTTGTCTATTCTAGATTTGCTCTGCTCTTTGAATTGAGCACCTTTATCATGTCTATGGCTTCTACTGGTTTGCTCTTAAGTGTTCCTTTCTCTTTTTCTATCACAACTCTGCATCTGGTAATCAATTCTGACTGTTCAAAAATGATCTGTATGGATGGCCATACATATGTCATTGATTGGTTGATCTCTTTCCAAATGAATTCCTTGGCCTGGGCTAAGGTATCTGCCATTAACAACTCACTTTAAAATTTCATAATCTTAAGCCCCAATCTATGGGACTTTTGCATTTCCTCCATATACAAAGTATCATTTTAAATTTTCTGTGCTTCTAAGTTTTTAAACTTTTCCAGCAGCTTCTCATTTTCCTGCTTCCGTGTGGCCAATTCCTGTGTTATTCTTGTTGGATCAGCTACTGTTGATGTAGAATCAATTTCTGTTGATGATGAATTGGGTTATGTACCCGCAACTACTGTAGGGACTGCTGTGACTGGGATCATGGAAAACTGAGTTGATTTTTTCTCTTTAAGTAGTCCTTTAATCTGCTCCTCCATTTTCTTAATCTGGATATTTTTCTCAATGATTAGTTTGAGCATTTCTACTCTATTTTGCTCACTTTCTTCAATTTCCATGGTCTGTGGATCTTTTGTAGAAGGTAGCTTTAAATTTTTTCACATAGCTGCAATGTCTGCATTTTTCTTTTTAAGAATTTCTTCTACCCCCTTACATTCCTTTGGATCATATCCAATTTTAACTACAAGGTCTTCCAAAGACTTGAGTTTTTTATCCTTAGCTAAAGAAGACAAATTTTCAATCTTAAGCTGAGATTGAACATTATATAAGGTAATCCTAAGCTTAGATAGAGAATGGCTGTAGTGGTCATGGTGGAAAACAACATCTCACTAGACTGTCTGTGCATATCCATTTGATCAATTGGATGAATTTGATTGGTATCAAATGATAATATAGTCTTCCTGTAGTCTGATGGAGATTTTGGAAATGGAACTTGGGCTTGTAAGAAAGCCATTTGCATCCTACCTTTCTCATTGTCAAAAGTAGGGAGAAGTATGGGTTGAGAAGTGGAGGTCCTCTTCCAGAATTGGCTGTAGACATCTGACTTCAGAGTCTCATTCTTATGCTTAATTTCCAGGAACTTTGAAAATATATATTGATCATCAGGTGAGCTGGTTCCAGTAGCCTGAATGATCTCTAGAGGCTCTTGAGAAGGTGAAGCTGTAGGAGGAGTGCTAGGAACACTTGTTCCTACTGATGTGGAGACCTATGGATCTCCAAGATCAAGAATTTCTTGCTGTTTTTATTCTATAGGGACTGTCAAGCCAGTCTTTGGCTTCTTCTGTTGAACTATGAATTCTTTGATAATCTCCATGGGAGATGAAGTCTCTTCTCTTACCCTTTTTTGTTGTTTAATCTGAGCAACTGGAGTCTGTACATTAGAGGTGGAAAAAATCTGTTCTTTTGCTTCTTGAAGTGTACCTTCTGCCCACTCCTCTTGATTCATAAACTTCTCTATTTATGGTCTTGGAGTGTGATTGTAAGGAGTTTTTTTTTTAATTCAACCTTTAAACTTGAAATAATTCCCAAAGGGTCATAAGACCAGGTAAAGCTGGGCTGAAAATTCATGCTCTTTAATAATGTATCTGCCTCAACACTAGTTGATCTAGTGTTGTAGATAAATGAGCCAATATTGGATTTAATATTAAATTGTGACTTTATTTTCCCTGATACAAAATGCAGGTCATCCATGTTGATCATCTGCCTAATATATTCCAAAGAGAAAATTCTCATTGAAACATACTTTGGTAGCTTATATTCTCATTGGAACATACTTTGCTAGCTTATATGGTGCAAAATCACAACCATATATCTTTATTTATGTGTAATTCTGGTATAAATACCAGTCACCAGTCTTAACTTGATTACTTAAGTGTAAAATCCATTTTATTTATTAACCAATCCTAGGCTCTGTCTAGCTGCTGAGGAGCTGTGCCACTGGATGTATGAATGTGTCGATGAAGTCTAAGAAAGTAAATTTGGTTGAAATAGTTCTGACCATCTCAGTCCAATGGATGACTGATTGATTGAACCCCTGTTCATCTTGTCTGCTGACTGTGATTAACAGTAAGTCTCCTTGCTGGGAAAAAAAAGAAAAAAAAAAGAAAAAAAAAAGAAAAAAAGAAAAAAAGAAGAAGCAAAAAAGCTCATTTATATTATCAGCCAAAAATTGACTGTAATTATACATGGAAGTGGGTTGCTGATCTTTATTAAATATAGAAAAGAATCCAAGGATGGATTCATCAACAATTTTGTCATGTTGGTAACCTAACTGATAGGACAATAGGGAAATAATGTGTCTAAAGGCTTTAGGGAACATCGAAGACGGATAGGGTGGATTTCTCTCGGGAAATTCAACATCTTCTGGTAGGAAAGTCTAAAAAAATTGGGCTCTTTCGAGAGATCAAATTATGGTATAGTTCCATAAGGGCTGCTTGTGAAAATTGGCTCATGGAGTCTGATAGGGGAATCAACAACATATTATTAATGGTTTCAACAGTAATGGTAATCATAATGTCTCCATTCTGAGCCACTACTACTCTTTTAATAAGATGATATATGGTTTGGCACTAGATAACAAGGTTTGGAAAATCATGAGTTTTGGGAAAACTGAAGACGGGCATAAGAGATTCCCACAATCTGACTAGATCTTGGCTGTCAAGGTACTTATACTTCAACCACAGGTGCAGTTCATGAAAATTGAACTCGCACTCTGTGTCAACAACCTTGAAGAAAGACTCTATAAGAGGGATATGGTGGAGGTTGACCGAGGTGATAGTGGCAGGGTTCTCCTCTGCATCTGGTTTCTTGGTTTTTCCCTTTGGAGCCATGCTGATAGAAAGAGGGGAAAAGAGGTGGAGAATTGGATGATAGAGGGAAAAAAATGCAATATGGTGCGAGAGAAATTGGAATTTCTTGATGACAGTGGACAATAGAGTTTGTATACCTGCAATGAATAGTAGATCGATTAGACGAAAGTGATAAACATGCTAGTTTTGATTTATTTATAGCTGAAAAGGTTTATGGTAACGATTTGATATCTGACCGTAGCAGTTAATGACACTGGAGTGGTGTAATGACATGGTAGCTAATGACCTAGGAGCGGGATTACAATGAACGAATAGGGCAAATGGCTAGGGATATATGGGCAACAAGAAAATGAGGTGGCAACAACTGGTTGAGTGAAGGATAACGATCAAAGCGCGGGGGACAAGGGTCGTTGGCAGAAGAAAAACCATGAGTGGATTTCCGTGGGGGGAGCAAATGGTTTGTGGTTTCGTGAGCGGGGGGGGGGCGCTGCAAAGTCACGACAGGGCGACATGTAGCGATGGCCCGCCCACCATTAATATCACTTTTCGGACCCCCCTGTGTTAACGGGAAATGGTTGAGGGGGGTGAGAAATGCTTCCCTGCCGTTGATCTGGGTGGGGAAAAGATCTGTCATCAAAAGATGTGCGGTCTTTATTTACAAAACAACAAAACCCTTTTGTCTTTAGCAACCTTACTTTAAAAAAAATATGCGCCAAGGTTATAATAAAGTTTTATGCTAATAATTTAAAAACAAGGATTAATGCTTTTTCAAGCAAATTAATCACAAATTAATAAAAAATTAACATTTTAATGGCGCATTTAAACAAGCAGCCTTATAAAAATTTATTCCTTTGAAACTAAAGCATCCATTTTTATTTGGTTCTCTAATATTTTATTCATGCCTTCATTTTTTAGGGCAATCTACCTCTATCATTTTATTGATATGAATATGAAATAACCATAGTCCTAACATTTTTTGATTTATTTCTTTTTTTGATTCATATCCTAACTTAACATTTTGATTTTTTATTTTGTCTAATATTCTAACTTATCAAAACCAAATAATTTTACAACACCAAGTATAGACATTATTTTTAAAATGTTAGTGATTTTTATGTTGATTTTGAAAAGTGTTGATGCGAGCATCATCCCCTTTTTTTAGAAGACTTATTTTTGACTTAAATTTTTCTAATCTATTTAATGCTAATAATTATTTTCTAAATTTAACAATTTTTTAGATATTCATCTTCTTCCTCTTCACTTACATATTTTTTTAAAGTCTTTTTCAGGTATTTGTTTTTTCATTTTTTTTTTGTAGTGTAAAAAAAACAAAAAAGGTCAAAATTTTAAAGTTTCAATATTCTATCTAATTATATATTATTAAATAATATTTCATTGCACATGAAATAATTGTCACTAAAAAACAAGAATTTTTAACAATTTACATAAAAAAACACATTTTGAATTTAGATATAACTGAAAAAATACACATTTTGAGTCTTTTTTTGTTAAAAGTGACATGTCAAATAAACCATTTTTATAGGAAAAAATTAACAAAAAAAGGCATAAAAATTAGCAATTTTTGTGAATTTAATGTCAAAAGTTATAATTACAATTATTTTCAAAATTTAAATGATTCACATAAAAATGAAGTGAAATCACATTATACAAATACTAAACATATAATAACAACAATTGAATACTTATTTATTCTCATAAAATGTCAAAGTCAAAACATTACAAGTATAACTTATTAATAGTTACAAAAAATGAGTTTCATTTGGAAGCTTAACTAAAACTTAATCAATAATATCACGTAACCCAAACTCTTCATCTTCAAGAGTTTTATTATTTTCCTCTTCCACAATATTTTCATTATTGGCTTTAGTTTCATCATTTTCCTCTTCTGATGGATCTTTGATGTCTGCGAATATCCCAAAGTATGCCTTTCCATTCATTCCATGTAATGGTGGTTGAGGTTCATTTTCTTTTTTTGCCACATGAGATTCATTAAAATCCCCTTTTCTCAAACCAACTTCTTGCATTGCATCTGGAAGAAATTGAAGAGCATTAATTATTTGATGAATAAATTTGCATTGCATCGTGTCCTTTTCAATGGAAATGCAATTTCTTCCTTTTTGTAAGCAACATGCTAGTGTTGTACCTAATCATCAAGTTCAAAAGAAAAAAATTAGTAAATTAGTATAATCACATATTTTATTTTATTTTTTTTAAATAGTGAAATTCATTTTTATATAATAAAACTTACTTGAGTCTGAAAATAAATCCAAAACCCAATCTCCTTCATTTGAACATAAATCTAAAAGATAGTTAATCAATGATTGTGGTTTTTTATATATGTTAACTATCTCTCCTTTTGCTTCTTTATCTTCATATGTTAATTTTTTTACAACAATATCATAGACCAGTACTTGGCTATGACTCTTTCCATCAATTTGATGGAAAATAATAGGCTTATAGCTATCATCCTTTGTCCAAGTGTGAAATGTTGGGGCCCTTGTTTTGAAAAACCTTGTTTTGAATGTTTTGAATTTGAACCAACGGCCAGATTTTGGGGTTGCATAACGAGGGCACATGGCAGCCGCAACCAAGTCGCAACCACAACAAACGGCGGAGCTACCAAGGTTGCGACGGAACAGGCACATAGCGGAGGAAACTAGATGCATAAGTACAGATAAGGAGAAGATACAACAGAAGAACGCAAGCAGAACGCATAGATAATCAGAGAAAAGCTAGAAGTAGCTGAAGTAGGACATAAGAAGAACTAACAGTTGCGACAGTAGGTGAATAAATAGCAGTCACCCGGATGAAAGAAGGAATGATTCCACGGCAGAAGAGAGAAGAGCGCAACTAAAGGAGAGGAAATGCATGCTGCAGTAAAAATCCAAAGCATGGATGAGGTCTTTGTAGTTCCTAGGGTCTATTGATGTAGAATCTCTGTTCCGCAAGGCATATGTATCAGATCTGTAAGCCCATTGCAAAGCTATGTAACTGGGATTTGGCCAAGAGCTTAATACAATTGCAGGTTTCTGTCTATTTGTGTGATTCACATGCATGTGTGTTGGTTGAGATGCTTTAAAAATTTCATTTGCTTAATATCTGTATGTTCTCTGAATGATGTTGCGTGTGTGATTCTATCTATGCAATCTAACCACTGATGAGAATGAGTTGCGGATCTGTTCCTTGCCCCTGGTTTATTCCCCTTCTGCATGTGGTCGCGGCACGCCTCGGGTGAGACTCTCTACTCTCCAAAGTAGGGTGATAATGCCGGTGTGATCCTAGACTACAACAGATTCCTTTGTTGGCCACAATCCCTGAACCTGGGTCTTGCCCGCGAGACCTGATCACTCGCCAACAAATGGTTCCGTTTCCGGGACCCGCATGATATGAGGGGATCTAGACCATGGTATCGTGGATCTTTGAAGGGGGGATACGACGATGGTGGGATAATCATTTAGACCATTTCATTGCTTAGCAAGCGGAGTTGATTAAGAAAGGGGAGGCAGCGATCAAGGAACTCGTCCTCTTCTCAGATTTAGCTGGTGACACGTACGAAATTTTCTGGGGAAAGTTCCCTACCGACCTTTACAATTGGTTGCGGAGGTTACAAACGAAGGTGCCGAGAGATGGCTCGCGGAAGATAAACCGCAGGTGGGCGCACGAAGATCTGGTGGCTCTGCATTGGTTGAACACCGAGCTGACCCGCGTGGTGGATTTTTGGGTGGAGACCACGGTGGAAGGATACATTGTGGAGTTTGCTGCTGAGTGCTATCAGTCCTTCTCGAAGGCCGAGGCTACCTTCCGCTCCGGGCTCAGAGGGAAGCTGCTTAAGGAGATTCCGCTGTGGATTAAAGCTCTGATGGTGGATGAAGGGTTGATAGAATTCCGCAAGACAAGTATGGAAGCGTAAACCACCAGTGCTGGGGGAAGGGTTGAAGGGATCGATGCTACGTAAAGTGTGACGCGGGGAGTGGGGAATGGATGCTGAGGCCGCCAGGACGCTGAGGGAGCGACGTGCACATCGGCGGGCACAGATTGCCGATAGGTGGCGAATAAGGGTGATGCGAGATTTGAAGAGACGAGAGATCGAGAGGAAGAATCGGAAGGAGGCGCCTCAGAGGGTAGGAAGTATGGACGCGGATACTCAAGGACGAGAAGGGACCGCTGTGGGAGTACGATGGGTGCATGGGAGCCCAACTAAGCGAGCACGCGAGACGGTGACTGACGAAGATGATGGAGGTGTGTAGCCCGAGGAAAGTTCCGATGGTGAATGGCACGTTGTGATGCAGCAGTTGTTTCAAGAGCGGACGACATTCAGTTCTCCAGCCTGTCATACTCCCCCAATCGGCATGGCCAGGATCCCTACCTTCCCCTGGTACTTTATCAACCTTTGAGTAATATTTTCGTTAAATTTCAAGCATTGAGTCAATTGCACAGTAGTTCAGTGTCGACGGCAACACCCGTTAGTAGCAGTAGCACTAGTAGTATTGCGTTCCCGAGTGGAACAGTCACGCAACCAGGACCCGGAGGATTTATCCTGGTCAACCCGCCGCAAGTGAACATGGCTGGGTCTTTTACCCGATATCCCGAGTTCTCGGGCCGGGGTAATGATGATGTAGAGCAACACTGGTATATGTGCGAAGCCATTTGGAAGGCTCGGCATACGCCGGACGCAGGGAAACTAATAGAGTTCCAAACCACGCTCAGAGAGAGGGCTCTGCGATGGTTCATCAAGTGGTCCGAGGCCCACCCGAATCCCGTCATCGCGGACGTGAAACGAGATTTTGTCCGGGAATTTAAGCTTCCCCCGACGGACCAACAGGGTCTGTCCGAGCTCTGGGAAATTAAACAGAAGGAAGGAGAAACCGCATGGGAGCTAATGCGGCGATTCAAGGACGCGATCGGGAAACTCAGTGACCCGAGCGACCCGAACCATCAGAGGGACTGGTTCATCAAGGCTCTGCTTCCCTTGACGCGAACCCCCCTCACCCAACAAAAGATCGATAATCTGCAGGACGCTTTGGAACAGGCCATGAAGATCGAGGCCATGGCAGGCTACCCTTAGGAATATCGGGGAGGGCTGGCCCCGCCTTCGTGGGGTTGCAGCATTAGATAGCTAGCCTGACCGAAAAGCTCAAGGAGATACAGCCGGTCAGACCAGCCATGCCGAACGTTTGGTGCACTCACTGCCTCGTCGAAGGCCATGTCGCAACTGAGTGTCTGCGATTGCATGCCGCAGGGGTGGGACCCTCGGTCGCGGAAATTCAAGGGGGGCCACCCACGGGGGGTGGCGCGGCGCTGAACCCGCAGGGAGTATACCAGACGCAACAGCCGTATGCGGGGTTCCCCTCCCAACTCAACCCAGCTGCCACGGAGTATTGTAAGATTTGCCGAATGGGGGGACATCCGCCTCGGATGTGCCCGATCCTACAAAAGTATCCAACGTGCCAAACAATGTATATTGTGAGTTTTGCGCTTCCACGACTCACAACACGGAGCAATGCCGGGCTCTCGACGCACTCGCAGACCGGTTGGATCGACCATCCTATAGGGTGAATGAGGCTCCTAGAGGAAGAGGGGGCGGGGCGCGCGGAGGCCGCGCTGGGGGCCGCGGGCCGGTGAAATGCTATAACTGTGACAAGGAGGGCCATGTGGCTCGCGAATGTCCCCTCCCTCGCCGTCCATGGTGTTCCCAGTGCCGAGTAAACACCCATGCGACAGAAGACTGTCCCGAGCTCATCAAAAAGTGGGAAGAACGTGCACGGCAGAGGGGCACGAACTTGGTAAAAGCCAAGCCATGGGTGGCCGTGACCCCGGCCATGCGGAACGTCGCTATTGTGACGAGGGGCGGTAAGAAAACGGGGGAGGACGCTCGCGGAAAGGAGCTGGCACCAGTTGTCGGGCCAGCCTCCCCGCACCAGGTAATCAGACCAGAGGCGCAGAAGAAGTATTTTCAGGAGGCGGTTGAGGCATTTGCTCAGCTGTGCGAAGCGGAAGGCCTGGATGCACCCTTGCCGACAGATCCTGGGCCACAACACGCCCCAGGAACCCTGATGGAAGAATGGCTCCAGCTATTCCTCAAGATTGTTGACAGTGCTGCTCTGCGGCAGCAGCTCAAGTGTACTTTGGAAGGGGCACTGCAGGGGAGGACAGGACTGGGGGAACCGGGGGACCCAACCCCCAAATCGGTGCAGCGCATCAAGCGAAATAAGCGACGAACGGGTAAAGAGTTCCGGCTCAATACGCAGGTTGGGGGATTCCAAATCAGCGACACCATGCTTGATTTAGGGTCTGACGTCAACATCCTGCTGCGCAAGACATGGGAGGCTCTCGGAAAGCCACAGCTGGCCTACTCGCCCATCCAACTCAGGATGGCGAACCAGTACTGCATTCTGCCGATTGGCCGACTCGAAGGTGTCGAGGTCGACATTGCGGGGGTAAAGACTTACACCGATTTTGAGGTCATTGATATTATGGGAGACAAGGATCCTTACCCCGTCCTGTTAGGCATTGATTGGGCCTTTGAGAATTATGCTATCATCGACCTCAAAAAGGAGCTGATGATCTTTGAAGATGGGGAGGTCCGAGTCACTCAGCCTCTCGACCCATATTAAGGTCCGAGGTATACCGAAACGGTGGATAACCGGGAGGATGCTCGGATGATGGACCACCTCTACAAGATGACTGCAGGGAAGAGGGAAGACTATATTAACCCAACCGCGACTAGCTCTGTCAGTTGGCGGAGTTTCCAGAGCTCAGAGCTGGGATCCGAACTCGCGTGGGAAGACTGGCAGCAGGGGGGGTACGAGACCAGCACGCAGAGATGTGCCCATGTTGGCCACGTCAGCTGGATTGGTGCTGAATTCAGAGAGTACCCCACCCTGTCAAACATGCAAGCTGTCAATACCTTTATTACCAAGGTTGAGGACATCGTGCCGGAAGGGAGCAGACTACCCCTTTTGGACGTCGCACTACAGTCTACAGCAGCTCGGTGGTGGAAAAATCACCACAATACCTTGTCGCAGTGGAGTAGCGTGGCGGACGCGTTGCGGGCGCGGTTCAAAGAAGATGAAGGCCCTCGAAGCAGGCAGCGGTACTCTCGGACTTCCAATCCGCAGGACCACTTGCGGACTTGTGAGGAGCAGTAGCGAAGTATAGGATACTCGGAAGAGCTGTGGGTTCATCGGTTTGTCCACTCTTTAGACACCATTCCCCACGCATGGTACTTGGAGGAAGAACGGAAACGAGGGACCAGTTCTTGGATGGAAGTCGTGCGCAAATTTGTGTGGTGCTTCTCTTTCGTGGGAGACACAGAGTTGGAATCTCAGGCTTTGCACGCTATCAGGGCGATACAGTTTTTCCGCGATCCATAGACCAACTGCTGCACGTTGCCCACCCGTCCCAAGGCCGTGCGAGAGTTGGTTTGCCAAAGGATTGACGGCGATCCGGAGGACGATGGTCTGGAAGACCTGAGGCACCTTTATTTTGAAGAGAAGGAAGGCGAGCGGAACGTTAACGAAGAGCCGGCCACCGATGGGGTCCATTTACTACCGCTGAAGACAAAGAAGCTAAACATCGGCACGGAGGAGAAGCCTAGGTTGGCTACAGTGGGTGATTACTGGGACAAGGAGACGACCAAAGAGATTTTCAGCCTCCTCCAGGAATATGAGGATTTGTTCCCCTCGTCGGTCGCAGATCTGAAGGGCATCAAAGGTGATCTTGGTGAAATGCGCATCATGCTGAAATCAGGTGCCAGGCCTGTGAAGCACCAGCCCTACCAGTTGAACCCGCGAGTTAAAGAGAAGGTTAAGATGGAAATCGACAAGATGATGGCCACGGGTCTAATCTTTCCCGTGGAGGAAGCAGAGTGGGTGAGCCCTATCATCATCCAGAATAAGAAGGACAAGGCAGAGATATGGGTTTGTGTCGATTATCGCAGTCTGAACAATGCCTGCATTCATGATCCATTCCCCACCCCTTTCAGCGACGAAGTGTTGGACCATGTTGCAGGGAACGAAGCCTACTCCTTCACTGATGGCTTCTTGGGCTACCATCAGGTGCGTATCGCGGAAGAAGATAAGTCAAAGACAACCTTCACCACCGAATGGGGGTCATTTGCATACCACGTCATGCCGTTTGGCTTGAAGAACGCTCCGGCCGTGTTTTCCCGGATTGTCATCGCCGCCTTCTGGGAGTACCTCCACAAGTTCCTGGAAGTCTACATGGATGACTGGACTGTCTACATTTTATTGAAGAAACACGCTACCCTGTTGCGGGTCATGTTTGATCAGTGCCGCCAGTTGCAGATTTCCTTGAATTTAAATAAATGTATTTTTGTTATTCCGTTCAGCACGTTGTTGGGACACGTGGTATGCAAGCAAGGGGTCTGCGTCGACCCCGCCAAGGTTGCGGTGATCGTACACATAGAAGCCCCCGAGACGGTGAAATAGTTGCGGGCATTGCTCGGGCACACAGGATACTACAGGAGGTTTATTCGCAACTATGCCAAGATCACTGCTCCGTTAGAACAACTTCTGCGGAAGTCCACAGTCTTTCAGTGGATGGAGGAGTGTCAGGTAGCCCTGGACACCCTAAAGGAAAAGCTGGCGTCGGAACCTATTCTAGTTCATCCCGATTGGGATAAGCAGTTCCATGTGCATATCGACGCTTCTAGTATTGCACTTGGGGCTGTCTTGGCACAACCAGGCGATACAACAGTTGACCACCCGGTATACTTCGCCAGCCGCAAATTGTCCAATGTGGAGAAGAATTACACCACGACTGAAAGGGAGGCGCTGGCGATGGTGTACTCTCTTCTGAAGTTCCGCCACTATCTTCTAGGGGCCAAGTTCAAGTTCTTCACGGACCACTCTGCCCTAAAGTACCTGGTCAACAAGCTTGTTTTGGAAGGACGGATTTGCCGTTGGCTTCTGCTATTTCAAGAATTCACGTTCGAGGTAATCGTCAAGCCCGGAAGGTTGAATGTCGGGCCCGATCACCTATCCAGGTTGGAGACGGGGGAGAATTACGGCTCCCTTGATGATCAGTTGCTGAACGCTGACCTCTTCCGAGTCGAAGCTGTACCAGATTACTTGGCCAACATTGCTGCCTATCTGACCATGGGGCAATGCCCTCAGGATCACACCCCGCTACAGAAACGGCAATTGGTCATCCATGCCGCCGACTACCAATTGATCGTAGGGCAGCTATACAAATTGGGCCTTGATGAGGTTCTGCGCAGATGCGTCCTTGACCACGAACGAGAAGCGGTAATGTGGGAATGTCACAGCAGTGTTGCGGGAGGGCATGTGGGTGCAAAACCCACCGCTAGAAAGGTGCTCCAAGCTGGCCTGTGGTGGCCGACAATACATACCGATTGTAAGGCCTATGTGAAGTGGTGCGACATCTGCCAGCGGATGGGCAGGCCCTCTCACCGAGACGAGCTTCCGCTACACCCAGTGCATGTGTTGCGGCCATTCGAGAAGTGGGCTGTCGATTTTGTGGGGCCCATATCTCTGGTTTCCAGACACTCCAAGGCCTCGTACATCATTACCGCCATGGATTACCTCACCAGGTGGGCTGAGGCAACCGCGGTACGCGACTGCATAGTGGATACCACTGCCCGGTTCATTTTTGAGCACATTATTTTCCGATTTGGCTGCCCGCGAAGTTTAACCAGTGATCAGGGTACGCACTTCATTAATGACACAGTCAAAACACTGCTGAACACCTTCATGGTTCAGCATCACAAGAGTAGCCCGTATCACCCACAGGCTAATGGTACGGTGGAAGCCTTCAATAAGATTCTTGAGAAAGGCTTGACTAAGATTTGCAATGCCCAGCATGATGATTGGGATGAGCGCCTATCAGCGGCCTTATGGGCCTATCGAACTACGGTGAAGCACTTGACCAATCAAACGTCGTTCCAGCTCGTGTACGGCCGGGAGGCTGTGATCCTCACCGAGTTTATTGTACCAAGCCTATTGATTGCCATGTCTCTGAAGTTTTCGGAAGAGGCCTCCCTCCAGGAGCGCCTCCATGAATTGCAGGAACTGGATGAGGCCCGATTCCTGGCCAAATTCCACCAGAAGATTCAGAAGGACCGGCAGAAAGCGTGGCATGACCGCCACATTAAGAACAAAACCTTCCAAGTTGGCGGAAAAGTTCTTTTATATGACAGCAGGTTCCAGAAGTTCTCGGGAAAGCTACAGATGCACTGGTTGGGACCCTACTTCGTTATCGAGATTCGCGATTTCGGAGCCGTTCGGTTGGCACAGCTGGATGGTATGGTTCTGCCTGGGTGGGTGAATGGCATACGCCTGAAACCCTACCAGGAGTAAGTACCTTTCATTTCTCATCAATAACTCTCACACCCGAGAGCACCTGTAGTGTAGTGTAGTTGAATAACTCTCCCGCAACTGGGATGAGAGTAGGAGGTATTCTCTGTTCATAGGTAGTGTGTCAATAACCGCTCAGTTGCGAGGTCCGCACCAAAACCGACTGTGGTCGGGGCGGCGCTGGTCCAGCGTGTCATCCCTGTAGGATTCGTCCCAGTCTCCACGTCAGTCCAGCTCAGTCCACCCACGTACTTGTGTCAGTCCATAGGATCACCTAGATCTGCAACATTAATTACCATACTTGGCAGCGACCACGCCGTCATCATTTGGCCATCACCCTCAGTAACCTCAGCCGTCGCGTCCGCCCATTTCCCCATGCCACCGTCAGCGACTATCACATCACTCATTGGCATGCGATTGATCGCACGATTATCGCAGAAAGAATGCCAGCATGAATTAATTCGTTAGAGGGTTTCATCAACTCCACTTGTGCCAGGTGCTGACATAACTTGCATGAACACCAAAAGCACGAGAATGCCAGACCCGTTCGAATTAGCAAGTGCAGCTGCACCAGAGCCATTGAATTCTCAGAACGCATTGCACCAGGAAAGGCGCCTAAGGAAAATTTTACAGGTCTATCAGTGCCAGGCCAAAATGCCGAAGGCCGTTCCAGCCGTCGTTGAACCAGAGCTTGACACTCGGATTCACAAGACCAAGTCCCTAGTGGGAAAGTATGATAATTCCACCTTGATTGATGCCAACCTCTCAAATGCTGTCGAATTTCCGTCCCTCCAGCGGTAGGCATACATGGAGCACTACTGCACTGCAGCCGGCAACCCCGCTAGCTGCCTGTTGCCTGAGTTCAGGGGCCTTCAGACCTTGTCCCTACTGAACTTGAGAAATCTTCCGGTCTTTGGCACCACCGGACCAGTTCTACAATGTACACACTTCCTCCTTAGCCGAATTCAGAATGGTTCCCTATGGCTGACCCAGGAAATCCCCATTCACACCAAAGATATTCATCGCCTCACAGGGCTTTTGCAGACAGGTGCCGACGTCTCAACGGTCTGTCAGACCTCCTCCAAGTGCGCACGGAAGTCGGGCGATGCGGACCTCTATACCAAATATGGGGGGGAAAGGAGCCAAGATCGACCTCATTAACAAGCCCGAGATTCGATTCGCCTGTTACCTCATTGCCAGCAAGACAATGAGGCATTACACCAAGGGCGAATGCACTCTTGATACTATTTCTTTTGTTGAACATTGTGTCCAAGGCACCAGACTGAATTGGTGTACGTTCTTGTTAAAGAAGTTGTTCGATGCGTGCGAGGAGAATTATAAGCGCGCAACTACTTTTATTTATGGCTATTTGATTATTGCTTTTGCCATGTGGAAATGGCACACTCCACACATCCGGTTCCCAGCAAAGATCCCCGAGGGCCAGCCCCTCGCGATGAAATTCACTCCATGGCAGGTCTCAAATGACCCCAGTACCAAACTGGTGAATGCAGATGCGTTTTGGTCATGGTACCGGCTAATGATGGATGTGGTGGCATGTTAGCAACGGGTGCCCAGGAACCTGTTGGACGACTATAGTGAGCAAGTATGGTTCGGGGTAAGTCACAAGCATACTTACCTCCGACCCGCTTGCGTTCCGGCAGATACCTTCCGAATGACGCCACTGAAATTTCAGTTGGACGATGCTACCTTCCATCGTGAAGTCTGCTCCTGGCTGGGGGTCACGAAGCACATGCGGGATGGGCTCCCCAGATACAATTTTGACAGGATGGCACCGGTGCAACAGCCTGCTGAGACGGCGGTGGAAGCACCATCACAGGAACTCCTCGAACCACTCATCCCCGTCATCCGCCACTTCAACAATTAGGTACGAAATTTCAATGTGGCGGCCCAGGTTATTTCTAGCGGTGCTACCCCATTTCCTTTATTTTCTGAATTTCAACTCACTCGCTCCACTTCGCACCCCCGTACCACTCCGCTCACCTCCCCCATCCCCACTATCCTGTTTACCTCTGCTGATCCACTCACGACCCCGATGGGCGAGACGAGCGGGCCTAGATATTCACCCGAGGCCCCCTAAGCTAAGAGGGCCCGCAACACCAAGGAAAATCCGGTGGTGGACCTCACTGCTAATGATCCACCACCGCCCCCAAGCACCGGGGTGCTGATTACTGAAGAACCCCTCATCGACCCATCTGAATTCATCAATATGCGCTTTCCACACACCCCCACCACACTCTCCACTGCTCCATCCACCATTCCTCCGCCTGCCACTTCATCCGCCCCGTCTAATTCCTCGGCTACGATATCTGACCCCATTATCCGGGAACTCATGGGTGGGGACCGCGGGGCTGAGGTTGACTCTGGTGCTGCCATAGTCCTACCACCGATCGACCCAGTGGTCGAGCCCCACCCTCCTTTCACTGATATATTCACACAGCAGCTACACACTGGGTCTGATTCTACCGAGGTTCCGCCTGAGGCCACAGTTCCTTCACAACCGGCTCACCTTGATCAGCAAGAACTGCCGGATCTGAATATGGTTGACACTGCACCTCCAGAGGCCACGCCCTTCTCACCTCCTGGGCATGTCAATGGAACAGTTGCCGGTGGGAAACCGTTGCAGGAGCGAATGCCGGCGCAGAGCGCTTCTGGGACCTCCACCTTTCAGCCTGACAATCCATCTCAGCTGTATCTGCTGATTCAAAGGGTGGCCCAGCAGGCTGAAATATTACATTTGGGACTCCAGAGGCAGTATGCCGAGCAGCAACACCAAATCTTTGCGCTTACTGAACAGCGCGACCAACTCCAAAAAACGCGGGAGTAGATGGAAGCAATGATCACCAATGTCACCCGGATGTTCTCTGAGTTCTGGCCCTCCCTAGAGCCTCATTACCCCCTGCTGCCTCCCGAAATCGCTGCTGCCAACCTCTCTGAGAAAGCTATCCACCTCCGCATCGTTGTTCAGGAATTACATCGGGAGAATCATGAGCTTCTGGCAGCGTTAGCAGCCCGTGCAGAGCCGGCCGAGCCCGAGGTTGACTATTCAGCCCAGGTGGCCGCCAAGCAGAGCCAGGCAGCTCAGATGCAGGAAGAACTTCAATCCATGGCACGAGAGGCCCGTGACCTCCTGAAGGGCCTTCAGAAATGCTCCCTGGCCCTCACTGTCAAGACCCAGCCGATTTCAGCCCAACTCCAGCAGGTTTCCAGGGAAATTCAAGAGGCTACTGACCCCGCTAGGCTGGATCAATTATACGCCTAGGCTGATGAACTTGAGGCACAGCTCCAACACACAGAGGCTTGTTTGGCGGAGGCCAAACGCATCATTCATGAGCTCTAGCTGCCCCTTCAATCTAGCACCCGGGCCATACAACAGCTCGCAGCAGCAGCCGAGACCCAGATCATCACAATGTTTGGAGCTGTCCCAACGCCCATTGAGGAAGCTGCTATCACCAAGCTCGCTGAGGACACAGACTCGCTTATCCAGGGGTGGCAGCAAGCCGTGTCGGAGTTTACTGAGCTCCGAGATACAACGTTCCAAAGGGTTCCGGAGTTGGGGCCCTTGTTTGAACAACCGCCTGAAGACGCACAGCAAGGACAGGAACAAGCTGAAGGGGCACAGCAGGAACGAGCACAGGATGAAAGCACACAGGGCGAACAGGGCACGGGGTCAAGCAGGGCAATGGAGGTAGAAACCGTAATTTGTGATTGACTTGGGGATGAGTCAAGGACCTGTGGTCGGGGCCTGTTGGGGCCCTTGTTTTGAAAAACCTTGTTTTGAATGTTTTGAATTTGGAACAACGGCCAGATTTTGGGGTTGTAGAATGAGGACACATGGCAGCCGCAACCAAGTCGCAACCACATCAAACGGCGGAGCTACCAAGGTTGCGACAAAACAGGGACATAGTGGAGAAAACTAGATGCATAAGTGCAGATAAGGAGAAGATACAGCAGAAAGAACGCAAGCGGAACACACAGATAATCAGAGAAAAGCTAGAAGCAGTTGCAGAAGGACATAAGAAGAACTAACAGTCGCGACAGCGGGTAAATAAATAGCAGTCACCCGGATGAACGAGGAGACGATTCCACAGCAGAAGAGAGAAGAGAGCGACTAAAGGAGAGAAAACGCATGCTGCAGCAGGAATCCAGAGCAGGGATGAGGTCTCTGTAGTTCCTAGGGTCTATTGATGTAGAATCTCTGTTCCGCAAGGCATATGTATCAGATCTGTAAGCCCATTGCAAAGCTATGTAACTGGAAGTTGGCCAAGAACTTAATACAATTGCAGGTTGTTGCCTATTTGTGTGATTTACATGCATGTGTGCTGGTTGAGATGCTTTAAAATTTTCATTTGCTTAATATCTATATGTTCTCTGAATGATGTTGCGTGCGTGATTCTATCTATGCAATCTAATCACTGATGAGAATGAGTTGCAGATCTGTTCCTTGCCCCTAGTCTATTCCCCTTCTGCATGTGGTCGCGGCACGCCTCGAGTGAGACTCTCTACTCTCCAGAGTAGGGTGATAATGCCGGCGTGATCCTAGACTACAGCGGATTCCTTTGTTGGCCACAATCCCTGAACATGGGTCTTACCCGCGAGACCTGATCACTCGCCAACATGAAAGAAATCCCAGTCACTTATAATTGGTTGATTTCCGCCACAAATAAGATTTGACTTTTGCCTATAACATGAAATAGTAAAAGTTCAATTAACTTGTACACAAATGAATTTTTAACATTAATCAAACATACAATTTCAATGTCTTGCCATGTAAGCTGCATCCTTGACTTTGCTTTTCCCTTGAAGCTTGATAATAACAACTCAATTGTGTGTCCGAATGAAATGTCACAAATCTCCAAAATTGTGATGTTGCGACTTCTAGAAATCCTGCAACCACTTTACTAAATGGTTGATAATTATAAGGGTCACTATCATATTCAATAATCCCTTTTAGGTATGACTTTTGAAATGTCTTCACAACCACCTGATATTATTTGATATTGGATAGTGTGGAGCCCATTCCAAATGAAATGATTAAGAGTGGGATCAAGTTCAACATCACTGAGACATTGTTTTCTCATCCTTTCCATTTTTATTTTTTCAATAAAGCTTCTGAAACAATCCAGTGCTCCATTTGCATCCGTCTTCATCTTTAATAAAATAAACAAATATATGTATAAGTTATAAAATAAAAATAGTATACATATGAATAGAAATTAATGTATAAATGAACATATCTTTTTAAATGCAAGATAAAAATATTTTAGCATTGTTGTAGAACTTGAATCTGGGTAGTTGCGTGCAACATCATCCCAACTATCTTCATTCAACAATTTAACTTTTTGTTCTTGTATTCTCATATAAACCTTGTGACTGAATAAATAAGGTAAAAAATGTTAATATAGTGATATGTATAACAAATACTACCAACAATAATATGTTATATTTAACATAAACTTATAATCCAGAAATAAGTAAACATAACAAACTTCTTTAGAAATTCCTCACATATTTCCTTCATTGATAATTCTCCTAACTTTACACGAGATAATATTGTTTTGACAAGTTTTTCATCCCTCACTCCTTGGATTGATCTCCAAGGTGTGATAGTCATATCTTCTGGAAGGAGCTTCATTTCAGGACCTGATTTACTGCTGGTACATATAAATGGTTTAGACTTTTTTACCTTCTGAATTTTGATGCCAACGTTCTACCACAACTCAAAAATCTAATCAATCAATTCCCATATCTCTCCAGTTTGAAATTCCAACTGGAGAATGTTATCCATACCTTTGAATATTTCATAATTTACTTTGCCACCTTTTGAACTTATTTTTCTTCAATTTGATAACCGATTTCCATACAACATTCCTTCCGAAATGCATGATCAACCTTTGTCTTATCACCACCACATTTTTCTACAAATTCACTATGAATAAATTTGACCCTTTGGATGAAAGTCATAGACATCCTATACTCATTATCTGAAATATGATCCCATGCAAATAAATTTGCTTATGTATCTTCTAAACGAACCTAAATGATACATTTCATTGTTTCAAAACTCGGGTTATTGGGATATTCCTCCATCAATTTCCTTTGACCTTATACATAATGGTTGCCCCCAAGTACATAATATTTGTATTCAAAACAATTTGACTTGTCAAATGATTATTTGTTAGGAAACTGACTTAGATTAATAAGAAGAGAATAATCAACCACATGTGTAAAAGGGTTGTACCTCATCAATATTTTCAAATTGTGAACATGCAAGTGGTGTGGCTTTATAATTTGATATTTGAACTGTCCTTTATCTAGCTTGTAGAATTGGAATGAAATTAAGTTGACATGACCGACCACCCTCAATTAAATTTGTCTTTGCCAAATAATGTCGAATGGCATTTTTTTTTGTTTTAATAATGCCATCCTCTAAATAAGCTCTTGGTGTAATGATTTCCCTACTTCCTTTTGAGTTTTCACTAGGACCTTCACTATTGTCCATGATTTTTTCAGAATGATAAATTTTTTGTTTCTTCCTTGTATTGGTTATGATATTTTCTTCAACTGAAACAATCTCCTCATTGCCAACTAGAAGGGAGACATTCTTGGAAATTTTTGTTTTTGTTTTTGTTTTTTTTATGGCTCTTCTCCTTTCTAACACCAGTTCTAATCTGATCCTCATATATGGTCACATTCCTCATCTTCAACTTCAGCTTCAGCTTCAACTTCAACTTCCTCATTTTGAAAAGTAACATGTCTACCTTTACTAGATTGATCCCTTTGATATAATCTAGTAGCATCACAAAGTATTTCTTTTTGCTTCTTTCCCATATCTTCTTCTTCACGTTCATGGAAAATGGAGACAACATTCATAATATCTCTCTCTATATAATAGATTCCCACAAAAATAATTGAAATTCCCTCAAAAAAATCCTGTAAAATAAAATATAATATGTCAATATTAACTAAGTTATTAAAAATACAATGATATAGTTTGAATAACACAAAATAGATAAGTCTAAGTAAAAATACTTACAATCTTCTGTGCAATATTTTGTAGGATTTGTTTGCATATTTTTAAAGGATCTTCCCCCGTGTTATACATAGACAATGTAAAATGATATCTAAGTTTATCATGTGACTTGGGAGGTTTTGAAAGTATATAAACATTTTTAGTATTTGGAAGAATATACAGGTCCAGTGCTTTTCCTACCAAGTCATAACTTTAAGCATCAAAATTATTACTAGCATATAGATATAATTGCACAATTGCGTTTTCTATATCTTTCAGAAACCATACATATTTTGAACGATTCACTTCTGTTGATTTCTTCCAGTATGTAATCAACTTCTTTTCTTTTGCACCGAAATATCCTACATCTTCAGTAATTAACTGAGGTGCAGTTCATCCAACAATGATTTTTGAAGGCCCACCTGTAGCTTTAGATGATGCAAATGTTGACTTTGGTCCAGAAAGATTAACAGAAACGTTCATTGATGCCATTTTCTTGCAAACATATATATCTACATATATATTAGTAAATCACAAAAAAAATCTTACGTAAACAAAACAAACGAAAAAATAAAATTAAAAACTAAAATACACCAAAAACATGTACATTGTCTCCAGGACTACTGTGTATTTAGATTCATCCAAAATACGAAAATATAAAACTAGTTCTTTTTAATATATATATATATATATATATATATATTTTTTTTTTTTTTAAATATATTTTTACATTTTTTCCCCAAAATAAACTGTAAAAAACATTTAATTTTTTTTACATGTAATCTCCCCAACCCCCAATTTTTTTTTTTTTTTTTATAGATTTTCTCCCCGACCCCACTAGATTTTTATTTTTATTTTTATTTTTTGGTTTTTTTATATGCCTAAGGGGCCGATTTTGAGGGCGTTGTGGGTGGATATTGTGGGTGGGCCCGCTTGGGGGAAGCATGTGGCCATTGTGGCCCGGCTGGGCACACCCACCGGCCCCCTAGGCAAGCAGGGGGTCGATTGGCACGCTCGCTCGGGCCAGGGTGCCCATGTTGTGGGCGAACACGCCCACAGGATGGCATCCACCCACCCTTGGGATCGGGCGGACGCCACCCCGTGGGTGCATCCACCCACAGAATGGGCGCCGTGGGGGAGGCACCCTTGGGCTTTGGCAGACGCTGCTTCATGGGCGCGTCTGCCCGCAGTACGGACACCGTCCGCCCGAGCCTGTGAGTCGGCCGCCTGTGTGCCCACCCACATGCCAAAATGGCCATGTGCTGCCCCCAATGCAAGCCCACCCACAATGTCCATGTTAATTTTAGATTAAAAAAATTATTTGGTTTTCTATCGTTATCTGGATGTGCCTACCAAAAAAATTTAAAGGTAAATGTTGATAAATTTTTAAGGGTTTAAAATATGTACTAAGTGAGATTTGAACTTGATTCTCATTTATTTTAACAATTTACTAATTTTCAGAATAATAGAAGGGGAACTAACTTTTCAAAAACGAGAATTTCCCGTTGACAATGTTGCTGCTTTACAAAACTGTTTCAAGATTTAAAAAAAAACTTTGAGAAATATTGATGTGATGTGAGGAATAGTGACAATGAAAGTTTATAAAGCAGAAATAACTAAATTTCTTTTCAGCGGGGTAAATGTGGGATAAAAACTATGTTAAATATTAAAAAAACAAAATCTATAATGAAGTAAATGTTATATAATATAATTAAAAATATTTTCGTTTGAAAGATTTATTAAAAGAAAAACGTGTAGGGAATTTAATTCAAAATTAGGGTCCATATCAGTAACTATTTTTCAAATAAATCGTAGAAATAAAATTTGGAGGGACATACTTCAAGCAAAAATTTTCAGTGAAAAATTTTGGAGGGAAAATTTCATTCTTTCAGCTATATATTATCTTTGGGAGAGAGATCATTTGCGTCATTCAACATCTCTTGTTTGAATGTTATGGATTCCTCTAATACTGAAGTTTCGTTTTATGAAGCGTCAACATCTTCGTCACATAACAACTCTATTCATATTGATGAATATAATGAGAGAAACAGTGAGAAATAACAGGATGAAGATTTTCAAATGAATAGAGAGTCAAATTGTCCACTTAGTCCTAATCCTATGGACTATGAGAGCAACAATGACAAATGGAAAGATGAATACTTTCCAAAAAACAGAGACTCATAATTTCCACTTAGCCCTAATCCCAAGGATTTTGAGAGCAATAGTGATGAATTGCAGGATGTAAAATTTTCAGTGGATAGAGTGTCACATTTTCCACTTAGTCCTAATCCTAAGGACTATGAGAGAAATAGTGACAAATGGTCGGATGAAAAATTTTCAGTGGAAAGATAGTCACATTTGCCACTTAGTCCTAATCCTAAGGACTATGAGAGCAATAGTGATGAATGGCATAATGAAAAATTTTGAGCCACATTTGTCACTTAGTCCTAATTGTAAGGAATATGAAAGCAATAGTGATGAACGGTAGTATGAAAAAATTTCAGTGGATAGAGAGAGTCACATTTGCCACTTACTCCTAATCCTAAGGATTATGAGAGAAATAGTGATGAATGGCAGGATGAAAAAATTTCAGTAAATAAAGCATCACATTTTCCACTTACTCCTGACCCTATGGACTTTGAGAGTAACAGTGATGAAGGGCAGGATGAATAATTTCCAATAAATTGAGAGTCTCAATTTCCACTTACTCATAATCATATAGACTATGGGAGCAACAATGAAGAAGGCCAGGATGAAGAATTTCCAATAATTCAAGAGTCACAATTTCCACATATTCCTAATCCTATGGACTATGAGAGCAACAATGATGAAGGGAAAGATAACAATGGTGAAGAATATCCTCCAATTCAATATTTCAAAACCACATATGATGGTATTGAAAATTTTCATGCTGCCAAAGATGGTACTGAATATTTTTCAAACAATGATGGTGGTGAATTTTCTAACTATATTGAAAATGATCATAGTAAGAATAGTATTCCTCCTCATGATCATGGAAATGATTGTTCAGAGAATGATGAAATGATGGAGATGTTGCCAACAAATATTGTTTCTAGGAGTAGGAGTAGACCTCTTTGTATCAATCCAAGATGTTCTAGTTATACAAGGGGTAGATTAGAATATCTCACAAGAATAAGTTCTATCCGTGAGCTCATTTCAAGTGACTGCTGTAAAAAGGATTTCTTGAAACATATGGATTTCAATTTTTCTTTGGTGAAAAGGAATAACTATTTGTCAATGAATAAAAGCATGTAGAATTCATATTTACTAGGGTGCATGCAATCTACACTAGCAGGTTATGATTATCATATTGGGTCTTTATTTCTCTGTAGAAAGGCTTTCAAAATTATTCATTCAATTGGAAATTTTTGTCTATCAAGAATCCAAGATAAGTTGGAAAAGGATGCTACATATTATTCAGAAGTTCGTCATAAACGAGAGTTTGGGCCACAAGAAAACATTGCAATGTCATGGTTGCAAGAATTATTTTCAAAACACGGAGAGTGTTTGCCAAATAGAAATATAATACATATTCTAGATAATTCCCCAAGAAGAGAAATCTACAACTTATACAAGGAATATGCAGTAGGTGTCGAAGGAAATGGTCATTTTATTACATATCAATATTTAATGCAGATATGGAATAGAGAATTCCACAATGTTCTTATTCATAAGAAGACAAGGATGGGGGTTTGCAGTACATGTGCTTCTCTAAAATAAAAAAAATGGATAAATGTAAAGGAGGAGAAAGAGGTAAGCATTCATAACATTATTCTTTTAAATTGTATAATGATCAACTATGAAAATGTATTTATTAATAGGTTTATTTTATGTTATGTGTAGATTCCATTGTTAAAGCCCTTCATGAGCATCATGAACAACAAAAAAGTGAAAGGAAAAAGTTGTACAAGAATCGAAAGAAGTGTTATGATAATCCAAATAAATATTTGGGTTTGATAATTGATAGTATGGACCAGAAGATAACACTTCTACCACATTTTGTTCGCACACCCAAAAAGTTGCAGGAATAAAATTTAATCCAATTTCACTTGGTCGGTTGTATGGTCTTTAATGGGAAAATGTCGCCAAGAGTTTACTTCACAACTCCAAATATTCATAATGATGGAAATCTTACAATAACCATAATTCATGATGTGCTTTCTCTTTGGGGTGGTAATCTTCCTGAAATTTTGTATCTACAATTAGATAACACTTATCGTGAAAAAAAAAATTAGATTGTTTTTGGATATCTAAACATGCTTGTTGAATTGAGAATTTTTCATAAGGTAAAGGTTGGTTTCCTTTTGGTTGGGCACACTAACGACCATATTGATCAGATGTTTAGTCGTTTTTCAGTAAAATTGAGGAGTAAAAATGTTGGGAGCTTGCCATCATTAATTGAATGTATTAAAAAATAATATATTCCAGAGCCTATTTTTCATGTGTTAGAAGAAACTGTTGACATGCGAAGGTTTATTCTAGTATCACATGGTGAGGATAAATGCATTGAAAAACTTAATGACATTAGTTTCCAACATCAATTTTGTATCAAACAAATTGATGGGAAAATACTTATATGGGGCAAGAAGTATTCAACTACTGCTGAATGGGCGCCGTCATCACGTTTGGAATTTTTGAAGTTCATTCCAGATCATCCAATATTTGCATCAAATATATTGTTATTACAATCAGTTGGTGAAGTTCATAATGCATGAAGGAAAAAGATAGATATAGATTATTCTGAATGCCTTGAAGAAATTAAAAAAAAAAATTAGATATGCATATGAGTACTTTGATGTTGCTGATTCAGTTTGGTGGGAGTCCTTTTTCAATGATCAAAGTGATATCCTTTCAAGATCAACAAATCAAGATATTCTTTTGAATACCCCATTTATTTGGCCACAAAATGTGTCAAATGAACATGAGGAAACAAACATTCTTGAACAACAACAATCACAAGGTATTATTAATTTTACACAGGTGGAGGAAAGAGAAATGTATATTGGTTCCAGACGATCTCGTGCACAACGTGAAGCCATGGAATACCTTTACATGGGTTCAGTACATGATATTAAGGAGGGTTGCATGATCACAGTCTTAGCACATGAAGATCCACATGGCTATCCATTATGGGTTCCAAGGTTATAAATGTGATTACAAAAAAAGAAGACGTCACAGGTGTTGAAGTACATTGGTATGCCACAAACACACACCCATTCAATGGTGTGTACAAGCCAGAGATGGTAGTTGATAAAAAAAATGGCGAAAAGAGAAAAAGAAATGGTATAAATATAAATCGTCGCAACACAAACCTCTTAAAATAGGAGGAAGTTGACTTACTTGTTTATGAATTCAATTTAACAAAGAGAGGAACTCTTTTTGCCAGGACGATAAATATTCTTAAGAGGTTTCTACCACAAGAAAAAATATTGAAATGCCAGTCTGTTGAACCCAATCATGGATCTAGAATACTTTTGAAACCTTAAGTGGCAGGCAGGCATGTTGATTCATATGGGGCACTAGTTGATGAAAGAGAATAATATGGAACATCTTCATCTGAATCCAATCATTCATCTGAAGATGTGAATTGTGATGGTGTGCAAGAAAATATAAGTGGTTTTGAATAGTTATGTAAGACAATTAATATAAATGATGTTTTCATTGAGCAATGAAAATGATATTTTAACTTCCCTATGATCTTACATGAAATTATGAGTCATTTTTATGTTTTTTGGATTATATGTTTTAATTACGATGAATTCATTTGTCTAAAATATTCACAATGCAACAATAACTTGGAGAAATAATTTATGTTTCATTGGGTTATTTCAGTCATATAATTTGTTCATAAAATCATGGTTGAAATATGTTGAAAAGTTAATATTTTTTAATTCTATGGGTGAAAATTTGTGAAATATATTTTATCTTTAACGTTATGGTTGAAAACAATTAGAATTTTAGGGATTGTTAGTTTCATGATATTATATGTTAAATGACATGTATAAAAATTATTTGAATTTTAATGTGTTTAAAATATGATTATTTTATTTAACGTCATTACAAAAAATATGTTGAAATTGTACTTGGAAATTAAAAATGGTATTCTAGCACCAATAATTGTGTGTTTTTTTCCATTTATTTGGCACATGAAAATTGGTTTTACTGCCATTTTTAAAAAATGTTGCAAATTAATCGTGAAGAAAATAAAACCTCATTCTGAAATACACACTTTTCGTTATTGGGTTGTTTTTCATGTTTTTTGGGGTTTTTTTTTGCTAGAGTTCCCATTTTCAATTTAGAGTTCCTGTTTCAAAGTTTACGTTGTTAATGCTAATGCCATTTTTCCAAGTAGGAAGCTCGAATAAGTTTTCTTCAGTTAGGCGATAATGGCCATTATGTGGCTAGATGATATGTCTAAACAAAACAAATAAAATGTCACCATAGAAAAAAACACCTTAGGAACTTAGTATTCAACCTTGAAAAGAACCTTAGACACAATCATGCCAACTAAGTTACATGCTAAAAACTCAGGTTGTAGATAACTTGTGAAAACAAATGGAAAGAAAAATACAGCATATAATAAATAATGTATGATAGTTGGTTGGAAAATTGCATCATAGAAGAAACAATGATCCTATGGCTACCCACACATGGGCAGGTAACATGCCCCAATATGCCATGATCCTTAGGGTCTAGAGGAAATAAACCTCCTACTAACATAATGATTGATTAGTTGCATATTTGCCTTGCCTCTCCTTTGTGAGTCCAAAAAAAGAAAATAAGTCCATCCTTAACTAGTTGTAGTCCATAATATCATTTTCGCATGCTATCTCCACATACACACCAAAAATGTCAAATATGCTAAACAAATGGCATTTTGGAAATGTTTTTAAAACTATGTCATTTACACCCCATTCCAATGTAACTGACCAAATGTACCCACTTTATTTTCTTCTTTCATATTCATTTACATCTTGAAAAATATATGTTTCAAAAACCAATACAAACCTAATATCTTTGGATCCTAACACTCATCCATATTTGCCACAAACCAAGGAAGTAATACTCTCTTATGATCAACCCACTAGTCTTAATATATATTTTTTCTTCTTTCCATTCTTGATGGAAATAAATTGATCTTCTATTAGTTGGTAAACTAGGTGAAACACAAAACAATAGTACAAAATGGCTAATTAGTTATTAAACAATGACTAAAATTTGCATATAAACGACTATTTTTTGGTTAGTGACAAATAGTAGCTAATTTACAGTATCTTATAACGCGACCAAATTTTAGTCTTTTTTAGCTTAGTCATTAATTGGTTGTCTCAATTTTGTTGTCTAGTAGTATAATTGGTCATTGATTTGATCATTGATTTGGTCATTAATTGCCATAATTAATGACCAAATATATAACAAATATATTACTAAATGATTACTCGAGAAAATCATTTAATGAACAAAGAAATATGACCAAAATGTTGTTCGTGTTATAAGATACTGTAAATTAGCTACTAATAGTCATATATATGCAAATTTTAGTCATCATTTGAAACCAATTAATGACCAAAGAAATATGACTAAATTTTAGTCGTGTTATAAAATATTATAAATTAGCTACTAATAGTTGTATATATGCAAATTTTAGTCGTCATTTGTAATCACAAATTTATCATTTGCAGTAGTCATTTATTTATAAATGACTACTTTAGTAGTTTACATTCATTTCATTTACTTTCATTAACAACCATCATAAGCAACTAATTTAGTCGTATATTCATTTTATTTGTGTTCATCTTTAATAAACATAAACTACTGATTTAGTAGTTTTAGATTGATTTTATGTGTTCATTATGAATCAACATAAATTAATTAGTATGATTTTGCAATTAAATTAAAAAAATGTCATACAATGTACATGTTCATCTAATATGAAGACACAAAGTTACATATCTTAATTAGAATACTAAGTAATATCAAGTGCAACTATAACTAATTTCAACCACATAAATTATATTATATAAAATGTCAAGTATTACAATATGAGTTTCCAACTTAATATTGTTTGGAGTACAATTTACACATGAAATATTGTTTCATCGCTTCAAAACATTATCACTGTGTTGTCAAGGCACTGCAGGTGAATTCACCAACTGTTGGCCCTCATTTTTTTATCTCTTTTTGTTTAGAAAATACACCTTATTTTGACATATTATCGATCTATTTACCATCATATCCACCTTATATTGACCCAAAGATGCATATACAGGTATTTAAGTTATGTTTTTAATTATTAGATGTTTTTCTAACAATTGAAATTTAAGTGCATTTTTGGATAGTAGCAGAAATTTCCGTAATAACATTATGGTTTGCATATGTGCAGGACACTTGGGCTCGAGCTGGATACATTTCTAGAAGGCTCGAGAACTAAGAATAAGAGTACACCTGTTGGCACAGTCAGACCGAGCTTTAATAGGCTTGGTCAAAGGCGGTCAAACAAGACCAGTGTTTATGGAAGATCCCTAGAAACTAGGTCAAAACTCATATTTTGTGGGATTTTCTAGATTATGATGGATCTGATAGATGAATTCAACTTGATATGATAGGATAAGGATAGTTATGACTAGTTGAGCTATTTTAGATGAGTTCGTTAGATATTTTATTTATTTAAGCCTCAAACTTTGAAGGCTTTGATATGGAACTTGTATGACTTATTATTATTATTTCTGGGACTTGGAGACATTAATTGAAGATTCGTTCTATCATATTTGATGCTGTTACATGCTGGTTGATTGATTTAAGGCTTAAGTATCTAAATTTACCTTCAGTGTGCGAGGCAAGGGTGGAGGGCCCCCACACCGAGCTAAGTGCACTTCTTAGTTTATTTCGTAGCTGAAATTTATGAATTAGCTTGCTTATGTTTAATTTGTTTATGATGATTATTTTCGAGTATTGATGAATCTAATGATCATTATCAACTTGCATATGAAAGGAAAAACAAGTGTTTAAAGTTAAACATTCTTTCTATCTAATCAAGGTTTTCAGTTAGAATTCATATTTACATGCCTTTACATGCTTTGATTGCTGATGGATCTTAATATTGTTTCTATTCTACATATGAAGAGACAAACCAGTATTTAAAGTTAAATACTTCTTCTATCTTATTTAGAGACTAAAAACTAAGATTCATCTTTCCTGCTTTTTCTGAATTCCTGTTTTAACAATAACATTGTTGATAAATGAATATATGATGAAGGACAATTAGGATCCCTTCAATTATTACTTCATGTATCTTAATCTATTGTTTAGTTAAGTTTTTGATTTTTAATTCACATGGTAATATTGTTAAGAGAAGGACAAAAAAATATCTTAAGTTAGGAGGTTCTTCTGCTTCTAATTACACATATGAATTTAGAAATTGTTTAAGTTAGATTTATATTTGTAATATGCATTTCCCTAATCATCAATAAACCATATTCTGAATTGATCGCAATTGAAACCCATATAATTTGGGGATGCTTCTAAGTTCCACTAACCCAGATTAATAATAAATACTTGTGTTAGTTTACAACATTAAATTGACCCAACATTTTGGCGCCGTTACCAGAGAAGCATATTTCAAAATGGTAAAAATAGGAAGACAAAAAGATTAAAAGACAAAAACAATATAAAACAACAAAAACATAGTTTTTCTTTCAAGTAATGTTTTCTTATGCCTAAAGATAGAGATAAAAAAGGTGGATTTGTGAAACAACACCCCCCAACAGCTCATTCATCCACAAGACTAACAACACCAGTTGCTGGATAACCTAATATAGAAGAGTTGGAGGAAAAACAAAGATCAGGATAGAGATGAAATTTAGTTGAAAGAAAAATCTTGTTGGTCTTAGAGGTAAAGAAAAAGCAATCACCTAAAGAACCTCCTTCCGTTTGGAAAAAAAAAGACACAAGAAAACCAACTGTTGAACAACTAGAGCAACCCGTCCTTGATGAAATCAAAGTAGTTGAAGAAATACAAAGCCAACCTCCTATTGAAACGCTACAAATATCTGAACAAGAAATGGCTGAATAAGGAGATGGATCAACTAGATTAAACATGACTCTTGAACAAAGACTAGAATATGAAAGACAAAAAAGGGAATGGCGAAGACAAAGAGAAGAAGAAAGAAGAATTGAAGCGGAAAGAAAGGCAGAAGAAGATAGAAGAGCTGAAGCACTTCAAAGAATAGAGGAAGAAGCAAGAAGAGAAAAACAAAATCGAAGAACACAAGAAAATGAGCAAGAAGTTAACAATGATCAGGAAACTACTTTTGGCTTTCCTATTTTAGATGCAAGAGAAATACTAGGAGAAGAAATAGAAATGAAAAATATTCCACCTTCTGTATTGCCTAATTTCTATGGAATGTCAACGGAATATCCTGATGCATTCATGTTCGAGTTTGACATCTTGTGTAGAACATATGGATATACTAATGATACACACAAGCTTCGACTTTTTCCTGCTATTTTAAAATCAGCAACCTTGAAGTGGTTCATGGGATTAGGAGAACACATGATAGCTTCTTGGGAAGATATGAAGAAAATATTTCTTAAAAAGTATCAAGCTTACTGCAGGGCTAGAGACTCGAAAGAAGGCATTTTCAGAATGTCACAAGAAGAAGACGAAAGTTTGGAAATATTTATTTACAATTTACATAAATCCAAATATTATTCTCTTAGTTTTGATACCATCCACACTATTTTTCTAAAGGGTATTAGAGATGAGTATTTAAACATTCGTAATGTAATGGGAAAAGGATATATTTCTAATTTACCATTTGAAGAAATTTCTGAATTATGTCAAAAATACTCTAGGGGAAGAGCCAAGAGTGGGAAAATATATATTTCATCAAAAGCTTCCAAATCTACTTGATTCTGATAACAAGAGCAGAGATAGGAAGCATGCTAGAAATTGTTTTGACAAATCTCTTAAGCACTTTGGGTACACCAGTAGATGTTTTGAAAGCTAATAAAAATAAATAAGAGAAAGATGAAATCTTAGCAATTTTCTGTCCAAAATGTAGACAAAAACATCCACTCAGGGAATGTCCTTTGCAAGGTATACAAGTATATGGACTATGAACAAAAAATCATGCAACATAAAAATGTCTTAAATTAAAAGAATTGTAAGGAGTAGGTTCTCTCTACTATATGGCACCAAGGAGACCTTGGCAGCCAAGAATGCCTCAACAGTTCCCTTAACAAAATCCCCAAAATTTTCAATATCCTCAAAACACATGGAATACACCAATGCCATGGCAGGCTTGGCCACCACAGCAATATCAAAACCAACCTGCACAAGGTTGGAGGGGATATGGTTATGGAAATCAACCACCACAACAAATGTATCCCCAGCAGTATCAATATCAACAACCATACCCTCCACAACCATTTCCTCAATATCAACAATTCCAGCAACAACAACCAATGCCATATCCATCTCAAAACCCACCATTGCTAACTCAACCACAACAACTTCAACTGCCTACTAATCAACCACCTCCTAGACCAACACAATTACCAGCTCAGCTAGTAGCTAATCCAAGTAACAAGGTGGATATACCAGCATATCATGTGGAAGAGGCAACATATTATCCTACTTATTCAATTCTTCCTGTACAAGATGTCCACCTAAGGTCTGGGAAGGTGTTACAAAAATATTCTCCTCCGATAATTGAAGAACAAATAGAACAAGGAGAACAAAGTGAACAATCTCAACCAGAAAAACAAATTCAGAAGGGGAAATCTATTATGACACAGAATCCACCATATCCAGAGTGATCTGAAATGGATTTTTATTTGTTATGTTATGCAAATTATCCAAACAGATATAATAATGTGTGCAAATGGTTCTCCTTAAATTGCAGGTTAAACAAATCTTTCTGGCTTTGTTTATGAGGTTTCTGTGTGAGGATTGATTAAGTGATTTTACTGTTTAACATAGAACATCAGAAAAGAACAACAAATAAACTTCAACAAACACATTACTCAACTATTTTTTGAGTAGTTCACCCCTCCTGGGCTACGTCTGCTGGTCCAAGCCTCCCAAATGGCATGTCCCTCTTGTATTAATTTGCTCAAAATGCAAGTACAAGTGAAAATAAGCCTTAATAGGCAAAAATAACTGTAAATTAAGCTTCATAAGATATGAAATAGCTAAAAATGGCTTTTCATTTACACTAAACAGGTAAAATGAGCCCAATACACTGCCTTCCCCATGATGGCCTTGATGGCTCCTTCATCTTCCTTAAAGAAAAAAATGCTGAAGATCACCTCTGTTCAATCTAAAACCTGCTCCAAACTACTTAGAATGTCGAAGAGACCCAAAAATGTCTATTTTTTCACTCAATTTGGTTCCATAATGAGGGAGTTATGGTAGAAACAAGAAAACTACCCAATGTCCCCTAAAAACCCCACTAAATGTGGAGTAACTCTATTTTACAGCGTCAAAAATGGAAAATTTGCCAAAAATGTCAGAAGGTGCCAACTTTGTGATAACCGTTAAGGGTGGAATTAAAGTTTTAGTTGGGCAGTCGCATGCGAATCCACCGAAATCGCCAAATAGACCGCGACCTTAACCGTTTAATCGTGGCATTTAACATTAAATTGGGCGCATGTGAACAATCCCGACTAAAATGCCATCAGAAATGTTAGACATGACCGTTACCAATGCCATGGAATTTAACATAACATAACGCATGGCCACATGGTCCGTTGTTGACCGCGGACAGGTAGACATTGGAAACCACCGAGTTAAGAGCCCTCGGGTTGTGGCAAATGGTCACGTGAAGTCGGGCTAGCCCTAAGGGGCTAGCCCCTTAATTTTTCTGCCATAAAAAATTGCAAACAATAAAATGTGATGACGCCTATAACTGGTTAAGATTCACCACAGAAACGGGCCGGTTGGGCTTGTGGGCTGGCAGCTAGACCACCCACAATCGATTCCTGCAGAGGCTATCCTTTTTTGTTAAATGAAACTCTACCCGACTCGAACTCCCGTGCAGACAACCGACCCGAATTTCCGTTCAGTGTGACCCGTTGACCCGAATAAACGTTCAAGCTATGCCCGACTCGACTCTCATGCATGCTTGACCCATATGTGTGCAACATCGACCCGAGTTATAGCTGAACCTGCAGTGAACGAATAGTTGTGCAATGACCCAAATTAACGTACATAAGCTGCCCAAATCGCGTGCAGAGGCTGAACCAAATTAACATCTAGAGTGACCTAGATGGTGAACAAAAATTCGTGCAGAGTGACTTGTAGTCTCGTGCAAAGGCACCCGAATTGACGTGCAGAGTGACTCGACCCGAATGTGTAAAAATCATGCCTATTGCATGCAGGCCGGACCCGAATGGCCATTCAGGGCTGCCCACGGACTCGTGCAGGTCATGCCCAAATACATTCAAACCAACCCGAATGCTCATGCAGGTCAGGTCAACCTTCCATCCAACAACTAAAATTTTTGCCTTTGAAATTTTTTTGTCCAACTAGGCGTGGTGCCACGTGGCAGCCTCTGGGAAGGCCACATGGCACCCAATGATTGGCCTTCACCAACCTTACCAAAAATGACTTTTAACATATAATTTTTTTGCTAAATGTCAAAAGTCAAACTAAGTCAAATAGTGCTTTTGTGGAGTTTACTAGGCAATTTCAAACCTCAATAACTTCTACATATGACCTCAGTTTTGAGAACCATTCACGGTGCCAGAATCAAAGCGACGAGACCTTTTCGGTCGTTCAGATTGCAACCATTACTGAGCACTTTATTTTTTGAGCAAATTTCTTAACTTGGACATGATCTCCTGATCACACCTCCCCACTGGGAAGCTTTTGGACCCCAAAAGCTCTCTGGACTACTGAAACTGATCTATACAGTAAAAGAGAATACAACACCCTCTTCTCTCCAGCCTCCAAACACTTTCCTTGCATGGCTAGTGACTTTGAACCACAACTAGAAAGCAATTCACACTTCCCTTCCTTGATGCGCTTGTCCTGCTGTCAAGAACTACCTTTCTTGCATTCACTCAGAAAATTTATGGCGAGAAATTTGCAGAAGGAAACTGAACATCGCTGCCGTGATCAATGATCCAAGGTGGCTCAAAAAAACGAGAGATTACAACATAAAATACATGCATACAACTGAAATTTGCATATGTACAAAATGAGTACGTCTTACTATGCCAATAAGTCCATGAACTTCTTACCAAGCCACTTCCATGGCGACTTTTGCTGCTGAAACTCTTCCTCATGTGAAACTTCTGTTTTCACATCAATAATGGAATCCTTGGTTCCACTTGCGCCAATCTTTTTGTCCTCTTGCTGCATGTGCTTGGGACGACTAGTTGGATGCAATTTCCGACAATGGGAGACAACATGTCCCCTCTTTGGCAATATGTGCAAAAATCATGCACCTTATTTGAAAGTTTCCTTTGCCTCATCTACTTCCTGTATTCTTTCTTCCTCATCCAGCATCTCGAAACATCATGGTTAAATCGACCACAATATGTACAACAAATCTTTCTTCCATTTAAGCATGCAAAATTATCATGCTTTGCAGAAACACAATCAAATTGATCATGTGAAGATTTATACCTCTTGTGCTACTTTGCATGTTCATATTTTTTGTCTTCATGAGAAGATGAACTAGTAGAGGCTATAACTTTCATTTGTAGACTAACATCATCGTTCTTGTCTTGAAAACTGTATGAACTTGCATGCTCTCCATAAGCTGCATGTCTACCATCTTCTTGCTGCAACAAAGGCTTAAAGCAATGGAAATAATCTTGGAAACAAATTTTACATATTTGAATCTTATAACGTGGAACAAAGGTTCTCTTTAAAGTAGCCTCACATTATTTCATGGTTTTGGAGTCTTCGCCATTAAATTACACATAACCAAGACCAAGATTCTTGGGTCGTTCCTCAACTAAAATAGGATCAACCATGCCTTGTGCATGCTTGCCTAAACCTTTGCCTTCATAGCCCATCTTATTCATTAACTTGGACCCTATACCTCTCGTATGCTTTTCAAAAGAACCAACACATCTTTCTAACAAGGAAACTGAAGACAAATTAGAATGGATTACCTCTTCCTCACGCATGTTCTTGGTCAAAGCTTCTTGAGCTTGATGGAGCTGCATCTCCATATCATGCAATCTTTGAAGAATTTCTTCCATCTCTTTCTTCATGGCAAACAATTGTTCACGAAGTTCAGTGCTTTCTCTTTTATCCTTAAACAAAATCTGCACCATGTACTTCAATATAATAAAGTCATGCTTCATATCTTCATCGAAGAATCTTGTGAAGGAGGAAACCTCACTTGTAGAAGTTGTCATTATGATGTCAATGAACAAAAGGAACTTCAACAAATTTCTCAAAGCTTTCAAAAAAAATGACAAAACTTTTTTAACAAAATGTCTGTAAAGACAAACTCTTATTCAAGCATCCAAACAACAAACAAACTCCAAGAGCTTCTTAATAAACAATCGTCAAGAGGGTTTGTGTTCCAAGGGTGACTTTAAGGTACTTTGGGGTAAGGAAGAAGCCTTCAACCCTTTCTTCCTTTTTTTCCTCTCTAGGACTTAGCTATCAATAGCTATTCCTTCACCTCTAGCAAGCTTCAACCTAGTAAGCCTAAAAAAAATACAACAAATGCTGCCCCAAAATGGCTCTGCACTGCTTGCAAGGGTTATAATGCAAACTTTTAAACAAATCCTTTTGCACAAGAAAAATACAGAGAGAAACACTAGCTCTCCTAATGCTCAAAACCAGAGCTCTGATACCAACCTGAACTGAAATGGATTTTTATTTGTTATGCTATCCAAAGTATCCAAACAGATATAATAATGTGTGCAAATGGTTCTCCTTAAATTGCAGGTTAAATAAATCTTTCTGGCTTTGTTTATGAGGTTCCTGTGTGAGGATTGATTAATTAATTTTACTGTTTAACATATAAAAGCAGAAAATAACAACAAATAAACTTCAACAAACACATTACTCAACTATTTGTTGAGCAGTTCACCCCTCCTGGGCTACGTCTACTAGTCCAAGCATCCAAAATGGCATGTCCCCCTTGTATTACTATGCTCAAAATGAAAGTACAAGTTGAAATAAGCCTTAATAGGTAAAAATAACTGTAAATTCAGCTTCAAAAGATATGAAATAGCTAAAAATGACTTTTCATTTACACTAAACAAGTAAAATGAGCCCAATACATTGCCTTCTCCATGATGGCCCTGATGGCTCCTTCATCTTCCTTGAAGAAAAAAATACTGAAGATCACCTCTGTTCGACTTGAAACCTATTCCAAACTACTCGGAATGTCGAAGAGACCCAAAAATGACTATTTTTGCACTCAATTTGGTTCTATAATGAGGGAGTTATGGCAGAAACAAGAAAACTGCCCAATGTCCCCCAAAAACCCCACTAAATGTGGAGTAACTCTAGTTAACAACGTCAAAAATGGAAAATTCGCCAAAACTGTCAGAAGGCGCCAAATTTTTGATAACCATTAAGGGTGGCATTAAAAGTTTAGTTGGGCGGTCACATGTGAATCCGCCGGAACCGCCGAATAAACCGCGACCTTAACCGTTTAATCGTGGCATTTAACATTAAATTAGGCGCATGTGAACGGTCCCGACTAAACCGCCGTCGGCAATGTTAGACATAACCATTACCAACACCATGGCATTAACATAACATAACGCATGGCCACATGGTCCGTTGCTGATCGCAGACGGGTAGACATATGTAAACTGCCGAGTTAAGGGCCATCGGGTCACGGCGACTGGTCACGTGAAGTCGGGCTAGCCCCTTAAATTTTCCGCCATAAACAGTTGCAAACAATAAAATGTGATGGCGCCCATAGCAGGTTAAGATTCACCACAGAAACGAGTCGGTCGGGCCTGTGGGCTGGCAGCTTGACCACCCATGCTCGATTCCTATGGAGACTATCCCTTTTTGTTAAGCGAAACTCTACCCGACCCTAACTCCCGTGCAAACAACTGACCTGAATTTTCATTCAGTGTGACTTGTCGACCCGAAGAAACGTTCAACCTGTGCCCGACCCGACTCTCATGTAGGCTTGACCCATATGCGTGTAGCCTCGACCCGAGATATAGCTGAACATGCAGTGAACGAATGGTTGTGCAATGACCCAAATTAACGTGTAGAAGTTGCCCAAATTGCGTGCAGAGGCTGAACCAAATTAATGTGTAGAGTGACCTAGATGGTGAACGAAAATTCGTGCAAAGTGACTTGTAGTCTCGTGCAAAGGCACCCGAATTGACGTGCAGAGTGATCCGACCCGAATGTGTGCAGATCATGCCCGTTGCGTGTAGGCCGGACCCGAATGGCCATTTAGGCCTGCCCACGGACTCGTGCAGGTCGTGCCCAAATACGTTCAAACTGACTTGAATGCTCATGTAGGTCAGGTCGACCTTCCATCCAACAACCAATTTTTTTGACTTTGAACCTTTTTTTGTCCAACTAGGCCTGGGGCCACGTGGCAACCTCTCGGTATGCCACGTGGCACCCAATGATTGGCCTTCACCAACCTTACCAAAAATGACTTTTAACATATAAATTTTTTACTAAAATGTCAAAAGTCAAACCAAGTCAAACAGTTCTTTTGTGGAGTTTACTGGGTGATTTGAAACCTCAATAACTTCTACATACGACCTCAGTTTTGAGAACTTTTCACGGCACCAGAATCGCAGCGACGAGAAATTTTCGGTTGTTCAGATTGTAATCATTCTGAGCACTTTCATTTTTGAGAAAATTTCTTAACTTGGACATGATCTCCTGATCACAAAGAGATTGATACAATAGATATTCCAATATCTCTCCCTGAATTTAGTATTCTGGATGAATTGAAAAACACGTATGTTAAAATTCCTTTGTTGCAGGAAATTAAAGACATTCCGATATATGCAAAAACAATAAAGGAATTATGCATTAAGAAATCCGGCAGAAGAAAGAAGGATCCACCAACAATCCTGGTAACTGAAAGTCTTTCAAGTCTCATGTCTACAAACATAGCTATTGAAAAATATGTCGATCCAGGAATTCCTATGGTTACCATTTCGATTAACAAATTTTCAGTGCCAAATACTTTAATAGACTTAGGAGCATCTATCAATGTTATGACAACAAAGATTATGAAACATTTGAATCTGAACAACATTAGACCTAATACTACAATCTTAGAACTTGTAGACAGATCTAAAGTTGTTCTAGAAGGAGTACTAGAAGATATCATTGTCTCATTGGATTCAGGGGAGTATCCTATAGAATTCTTGCTTTTGCAACCAAAAACAAACTTGGGAGGGAATCCTTAATTTTAGGCCGGCCATGATTAGCCACTGCAGATGCTTACATTGGATGTAGGTTAGGAAGCATGATTATTGCACATGGAGATGAAAGAATTTTTTTTACATTATATCCTCCTGCTCAATATCCTTCTTTATTATCATGGCTTGATGAAAAAGAACCACAAGAACTTCAATCTGTTCTTAGTCTTAATCAAGTTTACAATTTTAGAGAGGAGGAAGAAAATGAGGACTTATTAGATCTATTCATCTCAGAACCATCTCTTTTAGAGCAGCTTAGGATAACTCAATATGAAGCTGCCAGTTATCTTTTGAATGAATGTTTTTCAGGAAAATTGCACAATACATTCATTACAAAATACATTTGAAAGCATTTTTCCTGTAAATTCGATTACCAATTGAAATAGAAAAATCATTGAAATCAGTCCTGAGAGACATTTGAATATTGGTAACAACTTACAATCATCACAAGATGAAAAGCTAATAACTTTATTGCAAAAATATTCAAAAGCTTTTGCCTGGGATTTTAAATATATGCCAAGAATTAATCCAAAAACATGCATCCATCACATTTATATTGATAATGAAACAAAACCTGTAAGGCAACCACAAAGATGGATGAACCCCATGATGAAGGAAATAGTGAAAGAAGAATTACAGAAACTATTACAATTCTGATTTATCTATCCTATTTCAGATAGTCAATGGGTTTCACCCTTAGTTGTATTATCTAAGAAAAATGGAAAATGGAGAATTTGTGTGGATTACAGAGAACTCAAAAAAGCTACATTAAATGACCAATTCCCTTTACCATTTATCGATTAAGTGTTAGATTCATTAGCTGGAAAGAAGTTCTTTTCATTTTTGGATGGATTTAGTGGATATAATTAGATAAAGATAGCACTAGAAGATCAAGACAAGACAACATTCACATGTCCATGGAGAACATATGCATACAATGTATTACCCTTTGGTTTGTGTAATGCACCCACAATCTTTGTTGATTTGATTCATGAGTGTGTGGAAGTTTACATGGATGATTTCACTGTGTATGGTAAAACATATGATGATTTCTTACAAAATCTTGAAAAAGTGTTAAAAAGATGCATTGAGACAAACCTATCACTCAGTAATGAATTTTTTTTTATGATGTTAACTGAGGGGATAGTGTTGGGACACCATATCTCTTCTTCACGGATTAGAGTGGATCCAACAAAAATTCAGGTCATTGTGAATTTAACACCACTCACAACACAAAAATATGTCAAAAGTTTCTTGGGTTACGTAGGCTACTATAGAATATTTATTGAAAATTTCAGTAAAATAGCTTTGCCATTATTCAAGTTACTTGCGAAAGATGTGGAATTCCAATGGATGGATAACTGTCAAAATGCATTTGAAAAATTAAAACAAAATTTTTCAATTGCACCTATTCTTCGAGGACCTAATTGGTCTTTTCCATTTCACATTTCAACTGATGCATCCGATACAGCTATTGGAGCATCACTTGGACAAAAAGAGAATCAATTCAATTATGCCATATATTCATCAGTAAAAAATTAACACCAGCAGAATTGAGCTACACTGTTACGGAAAAAGAAATGTTAGCTGTAGTACATGCAGTAAATAAATTTTGACCTTATATAATAGGTTATCAAGTTTATATTCACTCAGATCATTCTGCTATAAAATATTTAATGAACAAATCAATCACAAATGGTAGAATAACTAGATGGATGTTATTAATGCAAGATTTTAACATTACGGTACAAAATTGACCATGAAAAGATAACCAAGTTGCAAACTTTCTATCAAGATTAAATTCACTTGGTGATCCAAATCTAGTATTAGAAAATTTTCCAGATGAACATCTATTCACTATAAATGTCAAAACTCCTTGGTTTGCAGATATAGCTAACTATTTATCATCTGGCATCCTACCAACTCACTACACAAACAAACCAAAACAAAGAATAATTAGAGAAAGTGCTAGGTATAGATGGGTCAACGGAGATATATTTTATAATGGTGCTGGTTTAATGATTAGAAAATGTGTAAGAGAAGATGAAATAATTGAAATTTTGAAAGCTTGTCATGATGAACTATGTGGTGGTCATTTTGCAGATAAAAGGACAACATAAAAAGTGCTAAAACTCGGCTACTACTGGCCATCCATCTTCAAAGACTCTAGAGCTTATGTCAAAATATGTGACAGCTACCAAAGAATTGGTAGACTAGTGGCATCAGATGAAATGCCATTAAAGCCACAAGTACTAATTGAACCATTTGAAAAATGGGCTTTAGATTTTTTGGGACCAATCAATCCTCCATCTAATGGAAAAAAATACATCTTGGTATGTACAGACTATGTAACTACATAGGTGGAGGCCAAGGCAGTAGCACGGGTAATAGAGGATACTATTGTGTCTTTTATGTTTGAAGAGATATTTGTAAGATATGGAGTTCCGAGACAGATAGTAACTAACCAAGGTACACAATTCACATCAAAACTTTTTTGAGATCTTATAGAGAAATACAAGATCAAACACAGAAAATCAACTCTGTATCATCCTCAAGCCAATGGAAAAGTGGAATCAACAAACAAAGTCCTAGAGAACATTATGACGAAGACTGTAAAAATGAACAGAAAGAAATGGTCAGAAAAGTTGAAAGATGCATTGTGGGCATATATAATAACTTGGAAAAACACTATTGGGTTCAGTTCATATCAGTTAGTGTATGGAAAAGAAGTCCTATTACCCAATGAATTTAAAATACATACATACAAGCTAGCAGCATAATTGGGGATGGAATTGTCTCAAGCACAACAAGAGACGATTATGCAGTTAAACAAACTGGATGAGATACAACAACAAGCATTTGAACATACATATCTTTTCGAAGAACAAAGGGTCAAATGGAAATGATCGATTCATAAAGAATAAAGTGTTTCATAAAGGAGATTGGGCACTCTTGTTCGACTCCAAGTTCAAAGATTTCAAAGAAAAATTTACGACTCATTGGCTTGGGCCATATGAAATATTTGATAATGGAGCTTTCAAGATAAAAATAATTGATGAAGCATCTGTTTTGTTTGTCATCAATGGACATAGGCTTAAAATCTAATAAAGAGCATTTTCCGAGAAAATTTTCGATGGATTCAGATCTGGAACTAATGGGGCAGCATAGCAATATGCCTTCCATAATTCCAGCAGAAGAAAAAAAAAATGAAAAAGAAAAAAAAAAGAAAAAGAAAAAAGAGTTTGGTTGTGAAAATCCAGGAAACTGGCACAATACAAACTCGAATTCATATAGAAAAACAAACTTATTTGGCCAATATGAATTCACTTTTTGTTTTTATCTTACTTTACTTCAGATTTTTGCAGATATATCCTCCAAGACATTGCAGACTTGAAGACAAGTCAAAACATCAACTTGGGGGAAGGTGTGAAAATAAAATAAAATTTGAAAATAGTTTTCAGTAGCTGAATTGAAGACATGATATGAACGACAATCACAAAGGGACCTATTATATTATTCAAAATTTACAGAAGGGACCTGAATTGTTGTTGAGAAAATTATTCAGAACGAGACTCGAATCATTATGACAAAAGAAATTTTCAAATATGGAACATCATTGTACATTACGCCAGAAGGGACTTGAACATTATTGTAAAATTACACCAGAAGGGACTTGAAAATTTAGGATGTCATGTTATGAAACCAACTCCAAAAATAGAAGAAAAGAGAGATCAACGCCTTAGAAATTAGCCACTTCGAGGGGAAAAACTCCAATACATTACATAAATGAACAATTCTTGGATGATACAAATGACCAAAACCTCCTTCTATATATAGGAGTCCATGGGCCCACAATATAATCCTAGCCAACCTAACAATAAAAATGTAAGGGCACAATAATAACAATATTAGGGTTATAGGGGTACAACAATAACAATAAGGGGGCTACACTAATAACAATAAGGGACTAAACTAGTAATATAAGGACCTAACATGCTTCTCTCCTTCAAAAAAGTGTTTTCCTCAATGCTTGAGTAGCTCTGGGTGCTTTTGTATAAAATTCTCATCCTCCCATGTAGAGTCTTCAGTGGGTAAGTTCTTCCACTTGATGAGATACTCCGAAATTGATCGATTTCATAGCTGTCGAGTTCCTTTTTCCATGACCGCTTCAGGTTCCAATATGATTTTTCCTTCCTCATCAAGTTCTGGCAATATTGTTTGAACTGGAATATTTTCACCTATAACCTTATTTAAGAATGAAACATGGAAAACTGGATGCACTCACGAAGAAGCAGGAAGCTCCAATTTGTATGCCATAGTACCAATATTTTGCAACACCTTGTAAGGACCATAGTAATTTAATGATAATTTATTATCCTTCTTAGCTTGCTTGAGGGACATTTGCTTGTATGGTTGTAGCCATAAAAATACCCAGTTTCCTACATCAAAACTTCTCTCGTTGCGATGTTGATATGCCTGTTATTTCATTCGATTTTGTGCCAAATTTAGGTTATCCTTTAAGAGTTGGAGAACTTATTTTTGATGCTCGATGTGATCTTCCACTGCTTGAACCTTATAATTTTCTCTTAAAGATGATGCAATGGACGGTGGATGATATCCATAAAGTGCCATAAATGAGGTCATTTTTGCTGCAGTATGGAAGGAAGTGTTATACCACCATTCAGCGAGAGGTAACCACTTAACCCATTATGTTTGTTTATCAGATATAAAACAATGAAGATATCCTTCCAGACGTTTATTCACTAACTTAGTTTGACCATCGGATTGAGGATGATAAGATGCGCTATGAGCTAATAGAGTACCCAAACAAGAAAATAACTCCGTCCAAAAATTTCCAGTAAAAAAAGGATCTCTGTCGCTCACAATAACCTTTGGGTTTCAATGTAGCTTTTGAATTGTTTCCATAAATGTAGTAGTAGTTGTAATTGCTTTAAAGGGATAAGATAATGCACAAAAGTGTGCATACTTGGTAAGTCTATCAACTACCACCATGATGACACTCTTTCCTTCGGACTTAGGTAAACTTGTGATAAAATCCATTGAAATATCCTCCCAATGTTGACTTGGAATGGATAAAGGTTGTAGAAGACCCGGGGTCTTAATTGTCTCAACTGTATTTTGTTGGCAAACCAAACATTCCGCCACAAACGTTTGAATATCAAATTTAAGGCCATCCCAAAAAAATTCTTTCTTCACCTTGTGGTTAGTTTTTAAAAATATTAAGTGTCCTCCTAAAGGAGAAGTGTGCAATTCCAAAAGAATATTTTGTTTTAGTTGGGAATTCTTACAAAGATATAAGCGATATTTGTACCATAAGGAACCATTTTTCCAACTAAATGTATCAGATGTACTAGGATATTGCTGCAACTTTTGAACTAGTGTCCACACTTCTTCATCCTTCTTCTATTCATCCCTTGCTTCGGTTATCCAATCTGGTTGGATAATAGAAATGGCACAAAGCAATGCTTCCACTTCTTCATTCTTTCTTGAGAGTGCATCTGCCACAAAATTTAGCTTCCCTTTTTTGTAGATTATTTCAAAGTCATAACCCAACATCTTTGTGACACATTTTTGCTGCTCTTCTAAAGATAGTCTTTGTTCCAAAAAGTGTTTAAGACTATCATGATCAGTTTTACTTTGAAGTGTCTTCCCATTAGGTAAGGTCGCCATTTATTTAGTGCATGTAGTATTTCTAACATTTACTTCTCATAAATAGCTTTCTGTAAATACTTTCCTTTGATTGGATGAATTTCAAAAGCAATGGGTCTTCTTTCTTGCATTAAAACAACACCAATTCCATTTCCTGGGGCATCACATTCGACAATAAAGGTTTTTGTGAAGTCTGGCGTAGCTAAGACCGGTGCTAGGCACATTGCCTCTTTAAGATGTTCAAAGGCCTTAGTTGCTTCAGGAGTCCATGAAAATTCACCTTTCTTCAATAATGTTGTTATAGGTGCTACTATTCTCCCATAATTCTTAACAAAATTGCGATAATACCCTGTTAACTTGAGAAATCCTCGCAACCGCTTTATGTTTGTGGGGACTTCCCATTCCTTAATGGATTTAATTTTGTTAGGGTCTACCTTAACACCCTCGTGAGATACAATATGACCCAGATATTCCACCTCTTGTACTCCAAATAAACATTTGGATGTTTTTGCATATAATTGTTTCTCCTGCAATAGTTTGAGCACCCTGTTAACATGTTGAACATGATCCTTCCAAGACTTGCTGTAGATTAGTATATCATCAAAAAATACTAGCACAAATTTTATAAGGAAGGGTTTGAAAATGGAATTCATCAACCCTTATGTTGTTCATGTCAACTCCTCGTTCGAATTTTTGGCCACTGATCCCGCCCAAATCTGTTTAAAACCCTCTTTGGTGACCTAAACTCCCTATATTCAGCCTATTGCTACCCTTCTCCGCCCGAAAAATACATCTCGAAAAGGCCGATACCCGCAATTAAAATATATCAGGCCTAGCCCTTCAAGCCTTAGCCCCCTTTGTTTCATCCCCCACATGACTCGGGCGCAAGACCACGTGCCAGACAGAAAGGGGCTTAGGGTTCAAAGTTTTTGGCGCATCTGGAGCCGTCTGATCGAAAATCAATCGACGGAGCGGAGTCTTGCTTACCCTGGTGGTCCCCGCGCTTTTGAAACCAGCTGTTTTGTTCCGCACCACCTTTGTTGGGAAGGCGGTATTTCCGCGAAACGCAGCGATCCCATACAATGATCGCCTCGTGTCCTAGTGTACGTCCCAAAACTGCCCCCATTTCACGAATTATCGACCGGTCAAAAGTCGGGCAGCGGAATCCACCATCACCGTCAGATCTCAAAGCCTTCATCCAATGGCGATCATTCCCCAAACCTGCACGAGCGATAGCAAAAGGAAATCGTACCTCGGGTCCACCATTCCATCACCCTCTGATTGATTTTCAATCGTTGATTCTATTTGCTGATCCTATGGCTCGGAATTATCGACACACCCCGCTGACCGATCAAGCCCACCTCCACGTCATCACTTCTGCTTAGCCCTTTGTACGCCCCCGTGGCATTTCCATCCTCCGCCACCAACCATATATTCTGTTATGTGTTATATTCCGGTGTTTTCATTATAAAAAATCCACCCTGTTCATCCATCGTTGTTCCTCTGTATCCTTAGTTGCCATCCTGCATTGTCTCATCATTTTACCCAGTCCGTATCACCATCTCCATTATCATTGTCACATCCACAACCCGAGTGTCTGGTTTCCTTTAATTTGTTTGTGGATTTTTGCAGGTGTCGGGCACTGAAGAATTTTCATAGTTTGTGACCTACATCACAAGGGCCAAAGGCATTTTAAAGGACCATCTATCAGGCGCAGAATGATGACGCAGAGATCCGGGAAATATTGTTGATAAGACTTTATTTAACAAAGCAGAGCTGGAATTTATCAAACCTCTCAAAGCAATTCAAAAGGGGCAGGTTCTGTTAGGTGAGAACATTAATGATGCTACACAGAATATCGGCAAAGGATCGAGGAGCTCAGTATCCAGCGTTGAGGAATTTAAATCTTAATCCAGAGTTCAGAGGGCAAGGAGTACGGATGCACGGGAAAGCAATCTCAAGGTTTTATTGTAGCAGATCTCTCTCTCAACAAAGGACAGAGCGCTCATATATTTTATTTTCATGCCTTGTTTATGAGGAGATTTTCATCTTCAGCGTTTATTCCATGGAGTAGCAGCAGAGTACTTACAACAGATTAACGCCGGAAAACACTTTGGGCTAGCATTTTCTCACCATTTTGTTTCAATGAAATAATTAATTGTTGCACCTACTTCTTTTATGAATTTTATCACCTCCTTCCTCTATAAATGGGGAGAAGAAAAACATTGTAAAGGTTCCAGACTTTTATCAGAAAATTGTGCTGTGAAAGCCATTTTGGTATACATTTTGTAAAAGCTTTTGTATTGAGGCTCAGAGCCCGTAGGGTCTCAGTGAGGAGGAGTTCTGCCTATTTAAAGGATTCTGGTCTTTAATATCTCACAGTATGTAAACTTCTCTTACATGTTTAATACAATATTCCATTTCATGCATCTTCTTGTATCATGTTACTGGAATGCGAGTGGCTCACTGATTTTAGATAAGGATTCATCCTAGTAGATGCCCATATTTGGATCAGTCTAGCGCTTTAAATAAGCTCAGGCATGATATAATGTTTCGTATTCATTCCATCCACTTTTCTGCTATATTAGTTGCTTTGGGAGGGTGCTTTTAAAATGCCATTGTCATGTACGGATTCTTAGAATGATAAGCCCATATGTGGTTCTGTTGTGTATCTGGGTATCAGACCAAAGTTAACTAATATCCTCTTATGTTTCTTTCCCTACATGCACTTTCTGATATTTGATTTCTATGGCATATTATTTGAACCAGCCCTCTTTACAGTAAATTGTCTCTTAGCTGTCTGATGCTTTAATATTTGAGCTTTGCATTGTGCCTCTGCAACATTAATTTCCCTGTGACAGTTTCTGTGATTGCTGGTCCCATTTTCAATCAATTTTCTTGTTTAACAATAGATGGTAGGAGAGTCTTTGGATTGACAACCCAGTTTTATTGTATGCCTCCTGCTATGCTAAGATGTCCTAGGAACTGGTCTATGGCAACTCTAGGCTATCTCTAGGGTAGACAATAATTGTTGACAACATCTTTCTGGCGCCGTTGCCGGGGAGCGAATTTGAGAATATCAGTTTCCCTGGGCCTCGAAAAATCGTATTCACTCTCTAATCAGGTGAGCACAGAGAGTTGAAGAGTTTCATATCTCTCACCTTGGCGACTCCACACTATTGTTTAATTGATAAATCTATTGGTAGTCCTGGCTCCTCGAAAGCCCCATTTAAGATCAGATACATCCAAGTCGAAGATACCCTCTGTGTCTGACCCAGAGAAGATTATACATAGAAGAAGTTGGAGAGAGAGGAAATCAGCCCGTGCTGAAATCCCTGAGTTTTTCGAAGAAGATTGTCCACCTTCTTCTTCTCAAGAAATCCCAGTAGGATGTCCCGACTCCACTGAGGAAAATCCTGAATACTATTCAGATAGCCCACCCAGGGGAAGTGCTAGAACCAAAGAGAACTTTTGTCCTACCCCTGAGGCCGAAGAAGTTAAATAAGTTACAGAAGTAGCCCCTGTGAATCATGAATTGTTTCCATCTACGCCTCAGGCTGCTGTACAATATATTCCCATTGTTACTCATACTCCACTTCCTCCTACTCCTCTTCCTTCATTTGCACACCAAATTGTTGCACAACCCCCACCTCCTCCAATGGCTAATGTTCCTGCCTTTTTGTTGAATAAATATGCTCCCCTGGCATTACCACAAGTGCTGAATGATATGCCCCAGGATTATTTGAAGGTACTGCCCAGATTCACTGGAGAAAATGAAACTGATGCTTAGAAACATCTTGAGACTTTCTGCTCTTTTGCAGAGAACTTTAACGTTGAACATTTAGATGTGGTCTTAAGATTATTTGTGCAATATTTGGATGGTGAAGCCAGAAAATGGTTCAAGACATTGGGAAACCGTTCAGTAACCACCTGGGATGACATGGAGAATAATTTTCTCAGGAAATGGGGAGAAAAGAAATATCATGGACAGTGTCTCACTGAGTTCAATACACTCAAGAAGAGACATAATGAAGGGGTGTCAGAGTTTATTAAGAGATTTAATAAGTTATATCTAAATCTCCTTGCGGATATGAAGCCTCATCAGAACACTGCCAAAGTTGTTTTCATTGCAGATTTTGACTCAGATTTCGGTTTCTCCCTCAGGGAAAGAAAGCCTGCCACCCTAGATGATGCTCAGTCAAACGCTCTTGAATTGGAAGCAAACTTTGCTTCCAATGGAAAATTAAAAGGGAAGGCTGAACAGGATGTCAGAAGGAGGGGGAAAGAAGAAGTATCCACTTCCAACCAGGATAAGGATTCAAATAAAATGGAGGAAATAAGAAAAATGATTAAGAATATGGTCAAGCTTGAATTAGAGGCAAAGAACCCAGTTCCCAAGAATTTTTATAATGCTCCAAACAGAGGTTACAATCCTCAGTATAGAAAGCCACCCCTGCAGATATTGCCAAGAGATCCAAAAGAACAACAAGATCAAGTACCACATCCTCTGTATTTGGATGGTCCAGAAGATGACTCTACTGAAAACGCTGCCTACGAGGTAGAATGTCCGTTGCAAGAAGATGAAGAATTTGAAGACACGGAAGAAGCAGAGATTGATCATTGTTGTAAACAGTTTGAGGACTTCATGTTGGCACAATTCAATAGAAAATATGATCTCAGATCTTCACGGAAGAGGGCCCGAACTCAAGATCAAGAAGAAGAGCCACCTCAGAAAGAAGCACCTGCTCAAAAAAAGATGACAATGCAGAAAGCTGCAGATAAAGGTAAGAGTCCTATAAATACTCCTCTGCAGTCTAATAATCAAGGTCCTTCCTCTTCCTATACAGTTAGTCCTCCTAATGTTGAGTCTGTGTCCAAAGAAGTTAAATCCTCAGCTAAAAATAAAGAGTCAAAAGATGCTGTAATAGAGAAGTCCCCTCCTTCTTTTAGTCTGCAAAAAGAGTTTGAAAAAATTAAAATTTCAGTCCCCTTGACTGAATTATTGAAACAACCTGCATATCAGTCTCAAGTCACTTCTTTCATATTCCCTCCTGAAACACCAGTTATTCCAGATAGTCTAAACCTTCAAGAAGAAAGGCCCATGGTAGTATTTGGCCCTCATGTTGAGGAGATAGATCCTTCTACTCCTCCTTTTTATGTGTCTCTAGTGATTCATGACCTGCTGCTACACAATTGTATGTTATATTCTGGGGCTTCCCATAATCTTATGCCTCTGTTTGTCATGGAACAACTAGGGTTGCAAATCACACGTCCATACAAAGACCTATATTCATTTGATTCCAAAAGGGTTAAATGCTTGGGGATGATTAAAGATTTAGTGGTCAATTTGGCCCAAATTCTAGCAAAAAGTGTGGTCATGGACATTCTGGTGGCTGATATCCTAGCCCGCTTTGGCATGTTGCTGTCAAGGTCCTGGGGTACAAAGATTGGTGGGTCAATCAAGTTGGATTTAACACATGATACTATCCCAGTTTTCGGTGGTCAGGAGAGGAGGTTATACAGGGAAACTAAATTTGTCAAGGTGGTTACTAAGGCTGATAACTCTGAAAATTCACCAGTCTATAGTAAAGAAGGAGATTTTTCATGCTTTATGCTAGAAGAAGTTCAAAATTATGTGCATGAACCCTCCTTCCAAATTAAGGATGAGCAACCTTTAGAAAAGTATGAAGTTGGAATCTGGACTTTACATTTTGATGGGGCAAATTCAAGAGAAGGCAATGGAGCTGGGGTGTTATTAATTTCTCCTACAGGCAAATGGGTCCCACTATCCTTCAAATTGGAGTATGAGGCTACCAATAATGTAGCTGAATACGAATCACTTTTTTTGGGATTACAGACATCTAGAAACATGGGCATCCAAAGTTTAAAAGTCATGGGAGATTCTGAGTTGGTGGTAAGACAGGTCCGAAATCAATGCCAGACCAAGCATCCTCGGCTAAGGGCATATAGAAATGAAGTTTGGGACATGGCGGAGAATTTCTTCTCAGCCTTTAACATACAGTTCATACCCCGGGAGCAGAATCGAATGGCAGATTCTCTTGCTGTGGCTGCTAGCACATTTCATCCTCCTCAGAACCCACTCTTGAGGTATGAAATTGAAGTACGATACAGACCATCAATCCAAGATAATATTAAGCACTGGCAGGTATTTGAAGATGAGGAGCAGATGAAGAGATTCCTGGAGACAGTGGGTGAGTTTTCAAATACGGAAATTGATGATGATGAGGAAGAAGTTGAAAACGTTGCAGAAAACAAATGGGAGGAGAAGGTGGCAGGTAGTAAAGTGCTGCAGTTGAAAGGAAACATTATACCTAGGGGGCTGGTGCCTCTAGAAAGATTATTTGATAAAAATGATGTTCCATTGCAGCATAATAAAATAATAGAAGAAAATCAAGTAGAAGACTTGAATTTGGGCACTGATGCTGAGCCCAAAATTGTAAAATTATCTAAGAAGGTTTCAGAGTAATACAAAAGAAAATATCTGAAGTTATTTCAATCTTATAAAGATGTATTTGCATGGTCCTATCAGGACCTAAAAACTTTTGATATTAATATAATGCAGCATAAAATTCCTTTGAGGGAAGATGCAAAGCCTTATAAGCAGAAGCTCAGACAGATAAATCCTCTGCTGCTTCCTTCAATTGAAAAAGAAATCAAGAAGCTACTGAAAGCTAAGATAATTGTGCCATTGAAATACTCAGAATGGGTAGCAAACCTTGTCCCTGTTCGAAAGAAAAATGGAGAAATAAGGCTGTGTGTGGATTTCAGAAATTTAAATAGAGCATCATTAAAGGATAATTATCCATTGCCAAAGATGGACCACATGCTGCAAAAAGTAGTAGGAGCCTCAAGAATGTCAATGATGGATGGTTTTTCTGGCTATAACCAGGTGGCTGTACTTCCAGAGGATCAGAAGAAAACTGCATTCACCACCCCATGGGGAACATTTATGTATGCCAGGATGCCATTTGGTTTGATTAACGCAGGGGCCACATTTCAGAGGGCTATGGACATAGCCTTTGTTGGGGAACAAGATAAATTTTTGGTGGTATATCTTGATGATATTACAGTGTTTTCAAAGGATGATACTGAACACATTCAGCACTTGCAGAGAACCTTTGAAAAATGCAGAAGGTATGGTCTCTCCCTCAATCCTCAAAAGTCTTTATTTGCATTAGATGAGGGAAAACTCTTAGGGCACATTGTAACTAAAGATGGTGTGAAAATAGACCCTAAAAGAGTTGAAGTCATAAATGGTATTCCTTTACCCAGCAATAAAAAAGAAGTGCAGGTGTTTCTAGGCCGAATCAATTTTCTGAGAAGGTTTATTCCTGACTATGCTGAGATAGTTAGGCATATAACAGACATGTTGAAGAAGAATAATGAGGTTAAATGGTCACGAGAATCACGGGAGGCCTTTGCTAGAATTAAAGCTGCATTTGCTGAAGCCCCTGTGCTGGCTGGACCTGATTACACTAAACCATTTATGATGTTTTATTTTGCATCTCCTCATACAATAGCTGGAGTATTGTTGCAAAAAAATGAAGATGGATATGAACAGCCTATTGCTTTCTTCAGTAAAGTGCTTCATGATGCTGAATTGAAATATAATATATTGGAGAAGCAGGCATATGCCCTGGTGAAGTCCCTCAAAGCCTTTAGAATGTATGTTTTGCAGTCTCATATTACTGCATATGTCCCTACAGCAGCTGTCAAAGACATTCTCATTCAGGGAGATAGTGAAGGAAAAAAAGGAAGATGGATTGCAAAAATACAAGAATATGATTTGGACATCAGACCTACTAAGCTGATTAAAGGACAGGGACTTGGTAAAATGTTATCTGAATCAAATCATCAAGCCTTGGGCATTAATTTATCTATGATTGCAAATGAAGAATCTAAGGAGGAAAAAGAGCAGCAAGGACTGGAGATGGCCGCTCAGAAAGCACATATAAAATGCCTCACCAGTCCATGGTATAAAGAAATAGTAGAATATCTTTTAACACTCAGCTGTCCTCCTAGTTGCGATAAGGCCAAATACAGAGCATTAAGGCTAAAAGCACAAAAGTACATAGTTGCCAATGGCCAGTTATATTGGAGAGACCCTTCAGGCATACTATTATTGTGCCTCACAGAAAATGAAGTGGAAGGTATAACGATGGAATTTCATGAAGGAATTTGTGGAGGCCATTACAGCTGGAGGGCCACAGCCCATAAAATTCTGAGGGCTGGTTTCTACTGGCCTAAGTTATTTGGGGATGTTTTTACTTGGGTCAGAGCATGTGATAAGTTCAAAAATTTGCCGAGAAACAAAAGTTGCCAGCTCTACCTTTAATTCCTGTCCATGTGAATGAACCATTTCAACAATGGGGATTAGATTTTATAGGAGAGATACACCCTCCATCCAGTGGCCAACACAAATGGATACTGTCAGACATAGATTATTTTATGAAATGGGTGGAAGCCATACCCACAATAAATGCTACATATACAGTCATCATGAAATTCATGGAAGAAAATATCATATCAAGGTTTGGCTGTCCTGCTAGTATAGTGATTGATAATGCACATGCCTTCAAATCTGCAAAATTTGTGAATTTCTGCCAGCAGTATAATATTTCACTTAATCATTCTACAACCTATTATCCACAGGGAAATGGTTTAGCAGAATCTTCTAATAAAACTTTGGTGAGGGCCTTGAAGAAAACAATCAATGAGAACCAGAAGAATTGGGATTCCCAATTGAAGTTTGCTCTGTGGGCAAACAAAATCACCAGCAAGAGAGCAACTGAGAAATCTCCATATGAACTAGTGTATGGATGAGCAACAGTGTTTCCTGTGCAGCTGGCCTTTCCAATGGCACGTTTCATGCAGGAAAGCCAGGAAGAACCAGATGATATGGTCAGAAGAATCAATCAATTGGTGGAATTAGAGGAAACACGAGATCAGGTGAATCAGAGATTAGCTGAATATCAGGAAAAAATGAAAAACATATTTGATCAGCATGCAAAAGACAGGAAATTGTAGATTGGCGACTTAGTTCTTAGGTGGGATGTCCGAAGAGCTGAAAAGGGCAAGCATGGTAAATTCGATCCACTTTGGTTTGGCCCATTCAAAATTGTGGAACAGAAAGGTAATAATACATTCATGCTGGAGAATATATAGGGCGATTCGCTGGATGCCCCTGTGAATGGCCAATTTCTCAAGCCCTATTTTCAGTTTTGATGCAGGCAAAGATGGCCAGGTGTACCATATTGTAAATTAATTTCTGTTTTGTTTCTGTTTTCATTTTTGGTAATGAGGGAAATGGGGTGAATTACAAGTGATAAGCAGGGAGTGCCGGAGAGCAAAATCTACATACAGGATGCATAGGTGGTCTGCAGGTTCTCGACACGTCCAGGGATGAACATGCCATCCCCAGTTGGAGCCAATGTTGTTCATTTCAACTCCTCGTTCGAATTTTTGGCCACTGATCCCACCCAAATCTGTTTAAAACCCTCTTTGGTGACCTAAACTCCCTATATTCAGCCTATTGCTACCCTTCTCCGCCCGAAAAATACATCTCAAAAAGGCCGATACCCGCAATTAAAATATATCAGGCCTAACCCTTCAAGCCTTAGCCCCCTTTGTTTCATTCCCCACATGGCTCGGGCGCAAGACCGCGTGCCAGACAGAAAGGGGCTTAGGGTTCAAAGTTTCGGGTGCATCTAGAGCCGTCTGATTGAAAATCAATCAACGGAGCGGAGTCTTGCTTACCCTGGTGGTCCCCGCGCTTTTGAAACCGGCTGTTTCGTTCCGCACCACCTTTATTGGGAAGGTGGTATTTCCACGAAACACAGCGATCCCATACGATGATCGTCGCGTGTCCTGGTGTACGTCCCAAAACCGCCCCCATTTCACGAATTATTGACTGGTCAAAAGTCGGGAAGCGGAATCCACCATCGCCATCAGATCTCAAAGCCTTCATCCAATGGCGATCATTCCCCAAACCTGCACGAGCGATAGCAAAAGGAAATCGTACCTCGGGTCCACCATTCCATCACCCTCTGATTGATTTTCAACCGTTGATTCTATTTGCTGATCCTATGGCTCGAAATTATCGACACACCCCGCTGACCGATCAAGCCCACCTCCACGTCATCACTTCTGCTTAGCCCTTCGTACGCCCCCGTGGCATTTCCATCCTCCGCCACCAACCATATATTCTATTATGTGTTATATTCCGGGGTTTTCATTATCAATCATCCGCCCCGTTCATCCATCCTTGTTCCTCTGTATCCTTAGTTGCCATCCTGCATTGTCTCATCATTTTACCGAGTCCGTATCACCATCTCCATTATCATTGTCACATCCACAACCCCAGTGTCTGGTTTCCTTTAATTTGTTTGTGGATTTTTGTAGGTGTCGGGCACTAAAGAATTGTCGTAGTTTGTGACCTACATCACAAGGGCCAAAGGCATTTTAAAGGACCATCTATCAGGGGCAGAATGATGACGCAAAGATCCGGGAAATATTGTCGATAAGACTTTATTTAACAAAGCAGAGCTGGAATTTATCAAACCTCTCAAAGCAATTCAAAAGGGGTAGGTTCTGTTAGGTGAGAACATTAATGATGCTACACAGAATATCGGAAAAGGATCGAGAAGCTTAGTATCCGGTGTTGAGGAATTTAAATCTTAATCCAGAGTTCAGAGGGCAAGGAGTACGGATGCACGGGAAATCAATCTCAAGGTTTTATTGTAGCAGATCTCTCTCTCAGCAAAGGACAGAGCGCTCATATATTTTATTTTCATGCCTTGTTTATGAGGAGATTTTCATCTTCAACATTTATTCCATGGAGTAGCAGCAGAGTACTTACAACAAATTAACGCCGGCAAACACTTTGGGCGAGCATTTTCTCACCATTTTGTTTCAATGAAATAATTAATTGTTGCACCTACTTCTTTTATGAGTTTTCTCACCTCCTTCCTCTATAAATGGGGAGAAGAAAAACATTGTAAAGGTTCCAGAATTTTATCAGAAAATTGTGCTGTGAAAGCCATTTTGGTATACATTTTGTAAAAGCTTTTGTATTGAGGCTCAGAGCCCGTAGGGTCTCAGTGAGGAGGAGTTCTGTCTGTTTAAAGGATTCTGGTCTTTAATATCTCACAGTATGTAAACTTCTCTTACATGTTTAATACAATATTCCATTTCATGCATCTTCTCGTATCATGTTACTGGAATGCGAGTGGCTCACTGATTTTAGATAAGGATTCATCCTAGTAGATGCCCATATTTGGATCAGTCTAGCACTTTAAATAAGCTCATGCATGATATACTGTTTCGTATTCATTCCATCCACTTTTCTGCTATATTAGTTTCTTTGGGAGGGTACTTTTAAAACGCCATTGTCATGTATGGATTCGTAGAATGATAAGCCCATATGTGGTTCTGTTGTGTATCTGGGTATCAGACCAAAGTTAACTAATATCCTCTTATGTTTCTTTCCCTACATGCACTTTCTGATATTTTATTTCTGTGGCATATTATTTGAACCGGCCCTCTTTATAGTAAATTGTCTCTTAGCTGTCTGATGCTTTAATATTTGAGCTTTGCATTGTGCCTCTGCAACATTACTTTCCCTGTGACAGTTTCTGTGATTGCTGGTCCCATTTTCAATCAATTTTCTTGTTTAACAATAGATGGTAGGAGAGTCTTTGGATTGACAACCCAGTTTTATTGTATGCCTCTTGCTATGCTAAGATGTCCTAGGCACTGGTCTATGGCAACTCTAGGCTGTCTCTAGGGTAGACAATAATTGTTGACAACATCTTGAAATGTAGAAGGTGCATTGGTAAAACCAAAAGGCATGAAAAAAATTCATAATGACCCTCATGAGTTTGAAATGTTGTTTTCGGAATATCTTCAATCTTCATTCTAATTTGATGATATCCTGAATGAAGATCCAACTTGGTAAAATAAATTGCTCCATGTAATTCATCCAATAATTCATCAATCACAGGAATGGGAAATTTGTCTTTAATGGTGAGCTTCTTGAGCTCCCTATAATCCGAAAAAATTTTCCATGATCCATCCTTCTTGTGTACCAAAACTACAGGAGCAGAGAAAGAACTTTGACTAGGTTAAATTATACCCGCCTCTAACATTTCTGCAATCATACGTTCAATTTCGCTCTTTTGGAAGTAAGGATATCTATAAGGCCCGATGTTTGGAGGAACACTTCCTGGAATCAAATGAATAGCATGATCATGATCACGAATAGGTGGGAGTCCTTTGGGAGTTTCAAACACCTTGAAATGATTGTCCAAGACTTGTTGGAGATCTGCAGAAATAGATGATTTTGATGTTGGAACTTCTAGTGAGCATAATTGTGCAATTACGCCTCGCTGTTCTTTCTTTAGAAGCTTTGTCATGACATTAGAGCTTATTATCCTTCCTGGCTTCCCCGCAATACCCCGTAATTCGACTTCCTTTCCTTCTGAAAAAAATTTCAAGAAAAATTCTTGAAAATTAAAAGCTACCGTCCCCAAAGATTGTAACCATTGTACTCCTAGTACAACATCAGCACCTCCCATAGGAATGGCAAGCATTGGACTAGTCAATACATATTCCCCAATGGTTAGCTTGATATTATGGCATTTTCCAGAGCAATTTATAGTTCCTCCATTTGCAACCATCACTTGACATTCTGGTGCTGGGTATAGGAAACAATTCAATTCCTTGGCTACCTTACAATGACTAAAATTATGGGTACTACCTGAATCAATCAACACTATTACCTTTTTCTTCTTGATATGTCCTTCTATCTTAAGAGTTTGAGGAGTGGTAATTCCTGCCAATGCATTACACGATATGGTCAAACTCATTTCTTCCTCTTCTAGGGTTGGTTCCTGGTGTATATCCTCTTCTTGTTCATTTTCTTCTTCCTCTTCACAATCTATGTAAAATAATTTCTTCTCAGCACACTTATGACCTTTAGTGTATTTGCTATCACAATTGTAGCAAAGCCATTTTGCTCTTTTTTCTTCCAATTTTTGTGGTGTCAACCTTGTAGGTTGTGGAAATTTAGGCGTAGAAACACTTCCTTCTTTATAGAATTGAGTGGTAGGCTTCCTTGTCGCCATAATTTTACATTCAACTTTTCTTGCCAACCTGAATGCCTTCTCCAATGAATCAGGTTCCAGAACGCGAACTTCATGTTGGATGCTATCCTTTAAAGTGCCTATGAAGAGATCAATCCTGTGTTCCTCTGGAATATCAGTTACCCTTATATTCAATTTTTGGAAGTCCTCAATGTGCTGCCCCACTAAACCCTTTTGTTTGAGATTTATCAATTGGCTAAAGAAGGTGTTGCTCTTTGTATCCTCATAACATGCTATCATTTCCTCCGTAAAAATTGACCAAGTGACAATTTTTTTACGGGAGAAAAGCCATCGATACCATACAAATGTATTTTGTTCTAAATGTAAAGTTGTAATGCGTACCTTTTGTGTGTTTTTCACATTATGGAGATCAAAATATTGCTCCATCTGTAGTATCCATGTTACAAGATCCTTTCCATCAAACTTCCTCATATCCATTTTTGGAATATGGTGGTTCTTCCCGCCAACATTAGAGTTTATGAAATCACGATTAACATTTATTTTGTTCTCATCATGAGTTTCCTCCACTATCTTTTCACCATTAGGAAACATTTCTTGTATCAACTTTGCCAAACCTTTGATGTCTACTTTTAGATCCTTCTTCATGTTTTCCATGTTGTCTTTCATTTTTTCATCGATCTTAGCTTCCATGTCATCCATCTTAGCTTCCATGCCCACTTCCATGCCATCCATCTTAGCTTCCAAACCATTAATCTTAGCTTCCACGCCTTTCTTCAAACCATCCATCTTAGTTTCCATGCCTTTCTTCAAAACTTCCATTTCATTTTTTGTTGCTCTTTGCGATAGCGAAATTTGGTGCACTTGCTCTTGTAATTTTGATATCTCATGTTGTGTTTCTTCGTCTTCATGAGTCATAGTAGAGCCTTCTGAAGGCTTAATGGGTGTTGAATTATTTTTAGGGGGAATTTTAGAACCCAATACTAATATCTATTCTTCAATATGCCCTTGGAATAAATTCAAACTATTTTTTTTCAAACGAGACTTATGTAATTTGAAAAAAATACACACCTTTTTCTTGCTTTTGAGGAGCTCGATATTGAAACTGAATTATCTCTGTGATTTCAGATATTCAATATCTGAAATTCAGCCCTGAAGTAGCCCTTTGAATCTTCTTTCAAATGCCATAGGTTTGACCTGATTTGGATTTTTCAAGACAAATTTATGCTCAATCTCCCACGATGACCTAATTATGGACTAGTTCAGTAGAGCGAACTTGTACAACTTTCCATGTGTCACTATTTCCTCCTTCGGCTTTGAAATTGATATACTAAAAACTATAGTCCGTGTACTTGTGGCCACTTTTTACAGAATCCCAATCCGATGCTCAGAGAGAGAGTTATGATGTTTTTCCCACGGTCACCTCTTTGAGATGAAATTCAGGAGCCTAAAACAATCCTAAATTCCACAGGTCATATCTCCAAAAATAGTGCGAACCAAGATATAAGGACATATCAAGAAGAAAAAGGTAATAGTGTTGATTGATTCGAGTAGTACCCATAATTTTATTCATTTTAAGGTAGCCAAGGAATTGAATTGTTTCCTACACCCAGCACTAGAATGTCAAGTGATGGTTGCAAATGGAGGAACTATAAATTGCTCGAGAAAATGCCATAATATCAAGCTATCCATGGGTGAATATGTATTGAATAGTACAATGATTTCCATTCCAATGGTAGGTGCTAATGTTGTACTAGGATTACAATGGTTACAATCTTTGGGGACGATAGCTTTCAATTTTCAAGAACTTTTCTTGAAAATTTTTTCGGAAGGAAAGGAAATCGAATTACGGGGTATCACAGGGAAGCCAGGAAAGATAATAAGATCTAGTGTAATGAAAAAGCTTCTGAAGAAAGAACAACGAGGCGTAATTGCATAATTATGCTCACTATAAGTTCCAACATCAAAATCATCTATCTCTTTAGATCTCCAAAAATTCTTGAACAATCATTCCAAGGTGTTTGATACGCTCAAAGGACTCCCACCTATTCGTGATCATGATCATGCTATTCATTTTATTCCAAGAAGTGTTCCTCCAAACATCAGGCCTTACAGATATTCTTATGTCCAAAAGAGCGAAATTGAACGTATGATTGCAGAAATGTTAGAGGCTGGTATAATTCAACCTAGTCAAAGTTCTTTCTCTGCTCCAGTAGTATTGGTGCACAAGAAATATGGATCATGACACATGTGTCCGGATTATAGGGAGATCAATAAGCTCACTATTAAATATAAGTTTCCCATTCTTGTGATTGATGAATTATTGGATGAATTACATGGAGCAATTTATTTTCCCAAGTTGGATCTTTGTTCAGGATATCATCAAATTAGAATGAAGACTAAGGATATTCTAAAAACAACATTTCGAACTCATGAGGGTCATTATGAATTTTTGGTCATGCCTTTTGGCCTTACCAATGCACCTTATACATTTCAAGGGTTGATGAATTCCATTTTCAAACCCTTCTCTAGAAAATTTGTGCTTGTATTTTTTGATGATAGACTAATCTACAGTAGGTCTTGGAATGATCATGTTCAACATGTTGACAGGGTGCTCAAACTATTGGAGGAGAAACAATTATATGCAAAAACATCCAAATGTTTCTTTGGAGCACAAGAGGTGGAATATCTGGGTCATATTGTATCTCACGAGGGTATTAAGGTAGACGCTAACAAAATTAAAGCCATTAAGGAATGGAAATTCCCCACAACCATAAAGTAGTTGCACGGATTTCTTGGGTTAACAAGGTATTATCGTAAGTTTGTTAAGAATTATGGGAGAATAGCAGCACCTCTAACAACATTATTGAAGAAAGAGGCATTTTCATGGACTCCTGAAGCAACTAAGGCCTTTGAAAATCTTAAAGAGGCAATGTGCCTAACACCAGTCTTAGCTACGCCAGACTTCACAAAAACCTTTATTGTGGAATGTGATGCCTCAGAAAATGGAATTGGTGCTGTTTTAATGCAAGAAGGAAGACCCATTGATTTTGAAAGTTGTTCAATCAAAGGAAAGTATTTACAAAAGGCCATTTATGAGAAGGAAATGTTGGCAATATTACATGCACTAAAGAAGTGGAGACCTTACGTAATGGGAAGACACTTGGAGGTAAAAACTAATCATGATAGTCATAAATACTTTTTGGAACAAAGATTATCTTCAGAAGAGCAGCAAAAATGGGTCACAAAGATGTTGGGTTATGACTTTGAAATCATCTACAAAAAAGGGAAGCTAAATGTTGTTGCAGATGCACTCTCAAGAAAGGATGAAGGGGTGGAAGCATTGCTTTGTGCCATTTCTATTATCCAACCAGATTGGATAACCAAAGCAAGGGATGAATGGAAGAAGGACGAAGAAGTGTGGACACTCATTCAAAAGTTGTAGCAAGATCCTGGTACATCTGATACATTTATTTGGAAAAATGATTCCTTATGGTACAAAGATCACTTATATATTTGCAAGAATTCCCAACTAAAACAAAATATTCTTTAGGAATTGCACACTTCTCCTTTAGGAGGACACTCAGGATTTTAAAAACTTACCAGAGGGTGAAGAAAGATTTTTTTTTAGGATGGCCTTAAATCTGATATTCAAAAGTTTGTGGCAGAATGTTTGGTTTGCCAGCAAAATAAATTTGAGACAATTAAGACCCCGGGTCTTCTACAACCTTTATCCATTCCAAGTCAACGTTGGGAGGAGATTTCAATGGATTTTATCAGAGGTTTACCTAAGTCCGAAGGAAGGAGTGTCATCATGGTGGTAGTTGATAGACTTACCAAGTATGCACAATTTTGTGCATTATCTCATCCATTTAAAGCAATTAAAGTTGCTACTGCATTTATGGAAACAATTCAAAAGCTACATGGAAATCCGAAGATTATTGTAAGTGACAGAGATCCCATTTTTACAGGAAATTTTTGGATGGAATTATTTTCTTGTTTGGGTACTCAACTAGCTCATAGCTCATCTTATCATCCTCAATCCGATGGTCAAACATAGATAGTGAATAAAATTTTGGAAGGATATGTTCGTTGTTTTGTATTTGATAAGGAAGCACAATGGGTCAAGTGGTTACCTCTCGCCGAATGGTGGTATAAAACTTCCTTCCATACTGAAAAAAAATGACCCCATTTATGGCACTTAATGGATATCATCCACCGTCTATCACATATTATTTAAGGGAAAATTCTAGAGTTCAAGCAATGGAGGATCACATCGAGCATCAACAAGAAGTTCTCCAACTCTTAAAGGATAACCTAAATTTGGCACAAAATCGAATGAAACAACAGGTAGATCAACATCGTAGTGGGAAAAGTTTTAATGTGGGAGACTAAGTATTTTTACAGCTACAACCATATAAACAAATGTCCCTCAAGCAAGCTAAGAAGGATAATAAATTATTGCCAAAGTACTATGGTCCTTACAAGGTGTTGTAAAAGATTGGTAATATGGCATATAAATTGGAGCTTCTTGATTCTTTGCGAGTGCATCCAATTTTCCATGTTTCACGCTTAAAAACGGTTATAGGGGACAAAATTCTAGTTCAAATAATATTTCCAGAACTTGATGAGGAAGGAAAAACCATATTGGAACCTGAAGCAGTCACAGAAACAAGAACTCAACAGCTAGTAAATCGATCAATTTCAGAGTATCTCATAAAATGGAAGAACTTACCCACTGAAGATTCTACATGGGAGGATGAGAATTTTATACAAAAGCACCCGAAGCTACTCAAGCGTTGAGGACAACACTTTTTTGAAAGAGAGGAGCATGTTAGGTCCCTATATTACTAGTATAGTCCCTTATTGTTGTTAGTGTAACCCCCTTATTGTTATTGTTGTACCCCTGTAACCCCCATATTGTTATTATTGTTAGGTCTTCTAGGATTACATTATGGCCCCACTAGGATTACATTGTGGCCCCATGGACTCCTATATATAGAAAGGAGGTTTTTTCATTTGTATCATCCAAGAATTATTCATTTATGTAATGTATTAGAGGTTGCCCCCTCGAAGTGGCTGATTTCTAAGGCGTTGTTCTCTCTTTTCTTATATTTTTTGAGCTATTTTCACAATAGTGATTGCATATTTAGAGTTCACCAGAAGGTTGGTGGAGAGGTTTGATCGAAGAGACCCGAAGTCACCTTTCATTGAGCTAGCTAAACTCAAATAGTCAGTAATCCAGAAAATTACATTTCTGAATTTATAAAACTTTCTACTATGGTTCCTGATTTATCTGTAACTAAGAGGGTCTATATGTTTATTGATGGGCTAGCAGAACCTCTACATGGGTTGGTTAACTCAACCAAACCAAATACCCTTCAAGATGCTATTGAAAGGGCTAGAGATATACAAGATGCTTTGCTAAGAGCAAAGGCACCTTTTCAGCAAAAGCCCACTTTTCCATCAAAGGGAAAAGATGTGAAGGCTCCTCTTTCAAAGGAGAGCCAAAACAAAGTACCTCTTAGTAATGATGTCAGAAGAGACTTGAGGAGAAGGAAGCTTTGCTTCACATGCCAAGAATTATGGGCACTCGGACATATAGGTGCAGCAGGGAAGGCACATTATATAGAGGTATTTTCTGATGGTGAAGAGGAAGAAGAAGAGGAACCAAAAGGAGGTCACAATGCTGGGATAGCAGTAGGGGATCCACCACCACCAGGAGGTGTGAATGAGACATCTTCTCTAGTTGGAGGGGCCCTTGCATCATTGAGGGTAGTACCCAAGTAATTGACCTTGAGAGTTCGAGGTTCCATTCAGGATCAGAGGGTATTAGTGTTGATTGATAGTGGGGCTACCCACAACTTTATTGATGCCAAATTAGTACAGAGGAGGGAAATACCCACTGATGATTTTGAGGGATTTTTAGTTTTGGTCCCAAGATCTAAAACTATGTAGTGCATGCATTATGTTCCATCTTTATCTGTCACCATGGGGACATATACCTTGATTGATCACTTCTTTATGGTTGACATACCTGGCACCAATGTGATATTGGGTGTGCAGTGGTTGATTACTTTGGGGAAGGTCACCACAGATTGGGAGACCTTACAGATGGAGTGGATAGATAAAAAGAGTGGTAAGCATCAGATGATTAGGGGCATGCACACTTATCCCTCTCAGAAAACTTCCACATAGAAAACAGAGCTGGATTTGCACAGTGGAAGCCAAGACTTAACAATCCAATAAATCATGCAGATAACTTTGGCCCATGGCACATTACTGTTTAGAGGCATTCCACCAGGGAGACCACCATATCAGGAGTTGATGAGAGATGTCTCACAACAGGTTGCACCAATCATAAATCAAGGAGGGGTAAGGACATTGGGAGGACTTGGTACAACACAAAGTGTCTTGGGTAGGCTCAAGGAGGAGGGAAATATTCTCCCAATATCAGTATTACCCACTCTCACCAAACATCTTGCGTTGAGAGAATATGTTTTAGGGATGGAGGATGGCACCATTATGGTGCAAAGAGACCACTCCATGGCTTTGGAGAATCAGAAGATACTTCCACATAGAGAGGAATATTCCACATATGGTAGAGTTTGGTGGCCACTCATGATAACATTGGCCAAACTCAGAAGTTTTTGGATGGGTGATAGCTTCCCATGGAAGGCTAAACTCCAAAGACTTCAACCTTCACTTGAGCATGAGCAGCTACAGGAGGAGCAACAAAGGCAGGATAGGAGCATCCTGGTATATGACTTTGGCATGGGAGATGTCAAAAAAGAGGGCAGCCACATGACATGTGCTTTACATTGTAGATAAGAAATGTTGTCATTATGGAGTATAGATCCTTATTGAAGATCCCATCCATTGGTGGAATATTCCAATGATCTCTTTTCATGTAGGATACTTGATGGCTAGTTATTAGATGAAAGATATGCAGTGAGAGATGGGGTCATCTATTATCAGAGTAGGATCTGTTAGCTCCCTGTAATTTGATAGATTGATTGAGATACAAATTGACAAGGGTAACATCAAACCAAGCTTTAGAGTTCTAGGATATAGCCCTCCTAGTCTCAGAGAGGGATCTCTCAATGTGTTTGTAAGGATATAGTTGATGCTTTTAAGAGGTTGATTTTAGGATAGTTATTAAGTGCAAGTTTGTTTGTTTGGGTTTGGTTGGGCATGATACTTTGATAGATTTTAGATAGGAAACATGGAAGATTGTTAAGTCATTGGGCAATTGAGTCTAACAAGGTCCATATGAGTTCATCAATGGTTTTAAGAGCATATGCAGGGAAAGTTTACTTGGTTGGTGGATCTTTTAAGGTTATGATGGATTTATGAAATGGACATAAATATTGAAAAAAACAAACTAATAAAGGGATGAAACAGAATCCTTTATATACTTGTAAACTGAGGGAGTTGGAAAACTGATAAGAACAACAAGAGAATCAAAGGCATAAGTAGAACCTAATACATTTGATTTCAGACTGAAAACAGATAATTAACCAAGAAAAACATTCAGATAAAAACACGGAAAGGTAAGTAACTTATCCAACTTTCAGAGCTTTTATCATCTTGAGCAGAAAAACATTTAAGATATACAAGCAACTATAACCATAGAAGGAGAGAAAACTCTAAAATCCAAAGTTACAGCTACAAGGCTACCTTGAAACAATTTCAACTAAGTAAAGGCAAAGAGCATGATTTTAAACATGCTTCTTTGACAAACCTAGACAAAGTTGCTTTAAAGAGATGATTCCAAGAACAGAATATTTCAGTGGCAACAATATGCAGGGCTAACCATAAATCATAATTTATGCTAACTGATCTAAATTATTCAAGAAATGGACGAGCTAAGAACTTGTTAGAGAGAAATGAATGATTTCTATAATCTATCTAAGCAGAGGAAAACATTAAGGCAGTGAAGGACAAACAAATTTAAGGTGTCATTAGAAACATTTCTCAATCTAAATTCTTTGTCCTACTGCAACATAGCAAGATGGAAAACACAATGGAAAACTGAGAAAACATAAACAAAAGAAAAATTCACCATCAACCAAGCCTATGGATCCTGCAAACAATCCTTCTCCATCAACAAGAAAATCATATCATGCATGATTTCCAAGACATCAATTTCTCTTCAAAAGCTTCAAAGGACTATGTATTATTCCAGCATCAGTCATCAAAATCCAACATTTACAATGAGTTTCAGTGCAGTATTTATATTGCAAATGAGGAGGTGGAACTATGTTTTAGGGTTCAAATGTCATTTATGATAGAGTAAATACATTCCTGACCTTGATAACCATGCACGACATAAGGTAGGAACATCTGTAGATACCTCTCTGTTATAATAACTCTGTCTTTACTCTCTAAGATGAAGATAAGTGGAAAATATTGACTTTAAGGCTTTATCTTATCTTTTACAATAACTGTCCTAACAGTTTAAATATCTTCTTTAGTGTAATAACTTCCGATTTTCCCTTTGGGACACAAAGTGGGCCAAAGGTGTCAGTTTGATATATTAAGGGAATAAATGCTCCTTTTGATGTATTCGAGGCTCTTTAGGCCTAACTTGCCTTAATTTAATCATTAAAAATTTGTCTAAATCCTGATCTGTTTAGCCTTCATAATCCATTATATTATTTTTATATCCTTTCAGATATTATTTAAACTTATTTTCATCCTTTGTTAATTGTGTTCTTAACCACTCTAATATTCATTTGAGCTTTGGCCTCTGTCTTTAATCACTGCTTCTTTGAAAAGCTAATTTCTACTTTATCAACCTTAACCTTTAATTAACCTGCCTCGCTATCCTTCCTCTGTTTTTGTTAAAACATTTGTTTTATTCTTTAATCCTTTGGCCTTTATCTTTAACCCTCTGTTTTAAGGCTCTAATTTCGCCTTAAGCCTTTATAATCATCTTTATGTTGTCTTTATCTGTTTCTGCTTCTACACAACTGCTTTATCTCTTAATCTTTATCCTTCGACCCTTTGCTTTCTAATCATTTGACTTAAAGGACTAATTTCTACCTCTTCATATATTTACTATGATTAAGTCATCGGTCTTTTGTTTCTTCAAATCTTAACTGATGTTTTAACCTTTAGTCTTCAAACTTTTCACTTTTAATCCTTTCTCTTTGTTTTAAGCCTTTAATCCTTTCGGTCTGCTTCTCTAGTCTTCAAACTTCACTGATTTTTCTGCTTCTGCATGTACAGGAGGCTTCTTTGATGTGCTGGAAGGTTCTAAGGTATATCGGTAGCCATAAAACATCGCTTTCATCCTTAATCTTGAAACCTTGGATCCCCTTCTTTGTTTCAGGCCCTCAGATCATCATCCTGGGGTTTATTTCCTTTTATTTGTCTGCGGGAGGGCTTTCGATCCTAAACTTCCATTAAACCTACAAAAAAAAAAAACAATTTTAGCTTAAAACCCGCCGGATTGGCTAAAAAATGCTTCAGGGGCTCGGGGAGGTGACAGAGCGATGTACAGAGGAGAGGGAGAGTGTAGGGGATGGGGTCCAAAGGTGGAACCTTTGAAAATGGGGTAAAAATTTGAAATATGACGCAAAAATGGAAAAGTGGTTATGCGAAACCACGAATGATTTTCGCGCAAGATTTAGGCGGTAAGTGGTTTTGCGCATTTTGAACGCGATACTAGACAGGTGATGACACCTATCCACCTCAATACCACCTATTTCACGTGAAAGATGCACGTTGGAGGGGTTTGGTGATCAGAATGTGTCAACCGTCCGATCTGCAGGGGTGCAGATCAACGGTGGAAAACGCGCGCGATGGATTGAAGTTGATCAGTGGAAAGGGCAGGTGGATGACAGGTGTCGGACGGGGATTGGGTGATGTTTTTCATAGTGGGTGGTAGGCCCAAGGGGTGACATAAGCAAATTTGTCGCGGAGTGAAATCTCATCAGGCGGGGTTAGAAATGTGGGTTTTAACAAGGGCTGTTGGATGAGATAGATCAACGGTTGAGATGTGTTCACGCAGATGTATGAGGAGGGATGGTTAGGTGGTTGGCGGGAGCATGGTGGCCGTTGGATTAGGGCCCGAGGCCTTTGATCTATGGTCAAGATTGATGCGGGATTTGACAAGTATAGCAGGAGAAATATAAAGGAAAGCACATTTTTGCAAGGGGCATGGGGGTAAACAAATGGTAAGGGAAGGGGGCTTAAGGAACGGGGAAGGTATGGTCTTATGGAAGAAAAAGGAGCCAGGAGTGGAGAGATAAGGGGCTAAGGTATTTAGCATATGGTTACGGCCCTTGGTTATATGATGAAGAGGGGTGGAGGGTTTAAGCCCTCGGGGGATCGCATCGACGGGGGGAAAAGAAAATGAAATGAAGAAAAAACGCGATTTGATGATGCCGATGGGGGCTAAGGATAGGTGCTGGGGCATAGTCCCATGGAGGAAGAAAGGACTGGGAGCTTATAGTAACAAGGGCTGGGGATTGGTGTGGAGAGTTAAGCACTTGGTCATCAGATCAAACATGATCGACAGTTGTGATTGCATCGAGAGATCGCTCAATCGGCAGAAAAAGGTAAGGGGAAAGAGGAATTAGGAACGACGATGCGTGATGGAAATGGGGACTAACGCCTGGTCACGGGCACAAGGTTTTATGGCAGAGCAAAGGAAGGGGGCTAAGGATCTAAGCCCTCGGGGGATCACATCGGCGGGGAAAAATAAGGAATGGGACCGGCAAAACGTCAAATTTCCGAAATGCCGATAGGCCTAGTGCTCGGTCATGGAGCAGGGTCACATGGCGGAGAAGGAGCTAGGGGCTAAGCCAAAGGGGCTTAAAACCTAATGTTTAATAGGGTCAGAAAATAGGCCAAAAATGGGTTTTTAAGGCCTAAAACAGGGTTCCGATAGGTTCAAATAAATTGTTTTAAAACCCAATGAAGGAGTTTTGATGGTTTAGAAGGGTTTTAGAAGGTTTTTTAGGGAAATAAAGGGTAAATGAGAAGGGAAAGAAGGGAAAATGGGGGAAAATGAAGAGTTAATGAAGGGGAAGTAGTCCTTTTTTAAAGGGGAAAATCGCTGTTGGGATAAGAGTAAATGAGTGAAAATTGGCAGAGGAGATGGAGGTAAAAAATGGGGAATATAGCCTAAAAATAAGCTTCTTTTTGAGACAGAAGGGTGATCCTTTTGGGAGGCATAGATGAATATTTTAGTGAACTGATAAAATTAGGATAATGAAGGCTATGATATTTCTAGAACTCACAATTTTTCTGTAAATATTGTTTCTAGAAATCTGAGTTTTTCAACTTTAGTAATATTTGGATAAAGTAAAAAATATGGATGACTAACATGATCTTCTTGAATAGAGCTTCTAAGCTCAAGGAGGAGCTACTACATATATCATATGATGTTTTTCTCTCCAGCCGCACTGATCTCATTAGGGCATATCATACTATCATGGAGGGATTCACTTGGGAAGGCTTCCAAGAGGAGATGCACTATCATATCAGGAGATGCATGGATTGTTTGGAGGTTGAGGAGAGACATAACTCTTTGGCAGAGTTACCACAACCACTTCCTTTCTCATTGGGGATGAGAGGAGGCCCATCTATGAGATACTTCACTCATTTTCTTAAAGGATATGGTAAGGATTATGTTTTTATGCATAATGATCTACTAGATGAGTACTTGCATTCTTTTACCATTCATGTACAACTAATTGCTCTAAGAGAGGGCACTATTTCTTATAGTCTTCATGGTCTCCTTGGGGCCATAAGTAATGATGAGGATGGCTAATCCTTAGGAGATTTTGGGGAGGTGGTACCTTATTCAAGATGTGCTCAATTGACACCCCACATCATTCACCTTCTTCAGGTGTGTGAGAGTATTGGGGAAACAAGCAAGTGGTTGGGAAACCACTCATCATATCATATTTTGAGGCAATCAGGAGACATACTATGCTGGTTCCACATGTGGGACTATGATCCTCCTCCGGTATTTCATATGGCAGCTAGTGTGTCCTTGATTTTGATCCCATATGTTGATGATGTTCTTATCATTGTTGTGGGCATGATTGGAGGAACAACACATGGATTGGATATGCCCATTGGGAGTGAGATTCTCCAAATTTCTTATGCTTCATGATTTAGGGAGAACATTGAGCATCACATGATTTCTATATCAGACCTCTTGTTTCCTTATGGGATGAGCCATTTCGTTAACTTGAGCATGTGGGAGATGCATCTCATGAGAATTTGGGAGGATAATTTCAGGGATGGATTGATTGGGGGGCACTTGGTTCATGAGGAGAGATTATCACATGGAGGTGTCACAAGGGAAGGAGGAGAAGTTTTGCAGCACTTACCTTTATATTTTCTTGAGGACAAGCAACATTTGGGAGGGGAGGACTGTAATATTACCAATTAGCTTTCAGTTAGTTGGAATATTAAATTTTGTTTTTGCTTCTTAGTTAGAAGAATAAGAGGGTATGGAGACCCATAAATATCCTTAGTAGGAATAAAATCACTCTGAATGTGAATGTAGGTCATCAAAGTAGCTGGATAAAGCACCCTTATGTGTGAATAGGGGATGAAGCATGTGGAATGGGTCAAATTTGACCAAATAAAAAACGTTGGTATGGAGGGAGTGGAAATTAAATGAGAGACAACACAATTTTGGAGGGAGATTCTTTGCATGGAAGTAGTGGCTTTAATGAGTGGGGCCCAAGGTGATGAAGCTCACCGAGAATATAAGAAAGGGAATGGCAGCCATAGAAAGCATGTTTTGAGTATTATTTTGTTTATGGTCTGTTATGACTTTTGGCTCTCTTCAACTGTTTAGCGGAGACTGCAGTGCTGTTTAGCACAATGGTGTTCCCGAGTGGGAATCCCACCCTCATGCTCGGGGGAATTTGAGTGCCCACTTAGGATAGGTCATTGAACATTATTTCTACTATCCGGTATCAGGCCAAGCTATAACTTTCTTCTACAACGAAGTTTCTATCAGGGTTGTGCTGTATTGCAGGGTTGCAGCAGTGGAGGGTTTGATAGGGCCATTTCTGAGCTTGGCTTCAGTGGAGGAAGAATTATTTCCATTGGGAGGTTAGTAAGGAAGGTCCTTGGGAATTATTGTAGCATTTGGCACTATGCTAAGCCATTACCATCCCCTACAGTGCAGTTTTAGTCTTGGAATGCCTTATTTCAGTGGGCAATTGTAGGGGTGGTTTGAGTGCACCATTTGGGGAGTTAGATCTTCAGTGAAGGGATCAACCTTTCATTTGGAGAGTCTATTGGAGGAGTTCCATTCAATTTTACATCAGTTTCATCCACCTCCTTCTATGTGCTTTAGTTGTAGTGATTCTTTATCCCTAGGGCTATAGTTCACCATTTGTATTTTGTGCATTTCCGGAAACCCTCTCCGGGTTGTCTTGTAAAGGTGATATAGAGCATTGATCTTTATGTATAACATATTTTGAGGCATATATCAATTGTTTATATCATTGTATGATTTCAGTAGAAGTTATTCTCATTAGGACTGCGCTATAATAGCTCTTCGACATTTTGTATAGCAGCAACATCTCACTTTTGAGAGTGTTTCTACATTGGAGGCTTATTTTCCCTTCTTATCTGATTTGTGCCACAATGTATTGTGTTTATTTGCTGCTGATTTGATTAGTATAATGGCTCCATATTGGTCTCATATATTTGTACATTTATCTTCACCACTATTTTCCATTATTGTGTTCAATATTGCTGCGCTCCCAATTTGGGATATTACACCCCAGATTGGTTGTTGTCTATTTACTATCATTTGGGATGGATACATCCTCTTCTTCTTTTGTCTCCTGCTCTGGTCCACCTGAGGGAATTTTCCATCCTTTGGTTGATTTCCCTGTCTTCTTCTTTTTTCTCTTTTCTCTTTTTGCATCCGGGCATGTGTTTTGTAAATTACCAGTCTTCCTGCATATTCTTCATATGAATGCAGTGTTTTCATAATCAAGGTGTTGCATCCATTTTTGCTGTTTATGAATCACTTGAATACTTTCTGGTAGGCCCTTGCTGAGATCCACTTCCACACAGGTTCATGCAAAGGTAAATATTCTCTCTTCCAATCGTTGAGTGGCTATTTTGATGTATCTCCCGATGATGTTCCCAATGAATTCTAAAACACATTCATTCCAAAAATGAAGCGGGAGATTGTACATCCGGACCAAAACCGACATTCTGGTTACCTCCACAGTGTTTGCGTCAAATTCTGGAAACCATGGTGTGATGAAGAGTCTGGTGGAACCCCAGAACCACGGTCCAACCCTGAGTATGATGTATCTGGCTTTCGAGGATGGAAACTTGAATATGAAAAACCCTTTAGAACAAATATGGATTTCATAGTCCATGGTCCAGTTGGTAAAAATCCAATGAAAGAGCTCCATTGGTTTGGGCCAGAAGCAGTTAAATCTGCATATTATTTCTTAGGTTTCAAATGTGGAGCGATGTTCATCGATCTCTGGAATATCTATGTTTAGTTCTGGCACGCAGTTCAGTTGCTCCAAAATGTATGGTTTGGGAGTATTCTCAGCTGGTTCAGGTGGTGTTTTCGCTTTGTTTTTCCCCTGTAAAATGTTCCTGTAAGAGGGATCTTTTGGGATGTCGTGTTTGGAGATGCTGGCTCCCCTTGTGGGTGCATTAACTCTGTTCTGTTCTGCTGTGCCTCCTCTCAGTCTTAGGTTGAGATATATGGTAGAACCAGGGCACATGGGATAATCCTTGATTAAGAAGGAGTCTTGTAAGGATTTCCCACCATAGATTAATGATTTCATGTGAGAAGGGTATCTTGAAGATTTCCTGATATTTTGCTTCAGGTTTGTTACCCTGTATGTATCTTGTACCTATATTAAAAAACTGTTTCTCACAGGGGGTTTATGAAAATTTGAAAACAAACATAGCTTACCTGTTTCTTTTTGTCTATGGCCCTTGTGTTGGCTCCTATGGGATTCTTGACTGGATGCATTAATATGGTTCGGTGGGTGCCTTGTTTCGATGACCGATGGAGATCAGTAGTAACGAGAGGTAGGGCACCTCTAACAGACTTAAGGCACGGTGTGTTGAGAGGTCTGCAGCCTATGTGCCCCTGTGCATGGACAAAACCCCGAGAGGGAACATGGTTCATGCCACTCCTTGCTAAATAAATGCCCTGGTCTTGTCTTCATTATTTAACGACCCTGAGTCTATTTCACCCCATTCCCTCCGTGAGTGGATGCCCATTTGTTGGAGTAGCAAGCTCACGCTGAAGCCAGGTGAGGGTATGGGACTGCTAGAGTTTTCCAAGGCTCATGGACGAAGAGGGCGAAAGGGGGGCGGGGGTCTGCATCAGTGAATGCCGAAAGACCCCTGTTCCAAATGTCACTAAAATCCTGAGCTGGTTCAGAGTGTGGGTGCCTACGACGCTTGTGTCCAGAAAACTCAATAGCAGTTTCACACTTCCCGTCAGGAGTGCAACCATGAGGGGCCGCCGCCGTGCTACCAGAGAGCCCAGAATAGAAACCCTAGATCTGCTGCCGGCCACCATCCTACCTTCTATCTCCCTCCCAACAGTCACCAATTTGCAATGTAATTTGAGTATATACTTCATATGTTTCCACATCTTCCTGAAATTCAATGAGGTTTTTATTAAATTTCAAATCTTGTATATATAAAGATATGAATAAAAGTGTTCACAACCAAAGTAAGGGTGAAATGCAGAGAACCCGCATCCATTGTAACATTTTGAAGTTGGAAGATTAATTGAGTTGGAAGATTAGGATAATTGGATAAATGAGCATCAAACTCCTTTTTTGTTGAAGCAGCTACCTGAAATCACATTGATCATGATCAATTTCATTAGGTAAAATTAAAATTTCAAAATACTTGGGTCACATTTTATGATGAAAATAAGATAAGCATTCATTATTTTCATTCATTTGTATCCAAAAGAAGATTGCGAATTAAAAAATAGTGAGCAACCACCTCACCGGTTCATGATGACCCCGTGGAAAATAAACAACCTTGCTCCCAACAACAGGTAAGGACATAAGCGGTCCAACACATGTGTGCCAAAGCTATAATTAAGGCATCTCCTTTCCCCTGCTTGATGTGAAATGAACAAAAAAATTGTCAAGTGGATATTCCTTTAGAAACCTCTCAACCTTGACATCGTGTGCTTCATATTATTGGCTGTGAATGTTTAAACAAAAATGAACTGGAAAAAAAAATTAAAGCAAATCCAACACATTAACTATTTGGCACATTGAGAAAATATCATTGGCCTTGATATTAGGGGTTTTCAACATATCAATATGTAGATATCGACAAATGCTTCAAATCCTATTATGTACATTAGCCTCAAATTACAATAAAAGTCAACTAGAATGTCAATGTTGCAATGCTCTTTGTTGCAAAAGTAATGAGCTCATGGAAGGCTCTTACATTTCAAAATCCATTAAATTATTGACTGCAAAAAAGAAATAAATGAGAGGGTGTCAGTACTATATGAAAAAAATACCTGTGAACCTTAGAGTAAATTTGGAACCTCAAGCCATTACCAATGACCTTGATATAAGTGGATACAATGTTTCCAATGTTCTGGACTAGAAACACTCCAACTCTTATTGTGCATATAAATCAATGTATTATATGATAAATTATGGAGCCTATCATAAAATACAAGTTAAACGGAAATAAAACTGTTGGAATGCCATTTGCTACAGATGTTGTGCTCATGAAAACTAGCTTGATACATTTCCCTATATAAATGGTCTCCCAACCAAACATAAAAACCTCTCAACATCTAGAGGTTTGTTAACTAGTTCAAGAATAGTCAAAACTATGTCAACTATTTAGAGATTATTGGAGGTTATTAGAATTTCCATCACCATTAATTCTTCATAAGTCTACACCTATCATGAATATTCCTGGCAGTTTCAAATATTGATATCGGTTGGTTAGAACTGGTAGAAATTTATAAAATACCCATTGAATGTATAAACTCAATTTTGATAGGTAAAAGAACACCACAACATGACTTTCAAAATTCATACATTTCGATATATTGTGCATATGATTTTCCATTATAACCGAAAGAAAGAAAAAAAATGAGGAACTTTGTTCTTGTTGATCTAATTTGTTTTTTGCACAATAAAAATAGGAAAAAAAGTTAGACATTAGTTAACACTATCTTACAAATTTCAGTCAGCCAATGTAGAAAAGTGTGATTTTCTTACCCACTTGTACTCTTGCTTTTTTAGAGCCTTCAATGCTTCATAGGTTTCTTGCCGAACATAATATTCATCATTCCATTGATCTTGCAATTGCCTCTAATCAAAGTTCAAGGAACCAAATTATCTTTCAATGGCCTGGACATTCTTTTCTGCTTGAAAATATTTCTTTTTCGGGGAATTTAATCCCTGACCCAAAAGCTGCACAAAGATAAAAAACAAGTTATAAAGACTTCAAGGATTGAAGAAACCAAAGGTGATTAATCTTAAATGAAATAAATCGCTATGTTCATGAATTTTAACAATGTGGTTAAATGCCTCTTAAAGCTCAGAATAAGATCCTATAGTTGCACATGGTTGATCCTAAGCAAGCTTCAACAATTTCATATCACACAAAAATTGTTTTTCTTTTAGTAAAGGTATACTCTCATGCTCAATTCTATGAGGCATTTGGTATATCTATTTTCAAAAATTAACAAGTCCATTATTAACAACCAATAAATTAGCAACACATATGATCCTTGATGATTTAAAGGAAATTGTTTCCATATGACTATACCTTGTCATCAAATTATTCTATATGGGTTTCATTTTTTACTCTGTTCAAGGTTAACTGCACGGGTTCCATATCTCGTCGTTTGGACTTGATTTCCTCATGAAATTCCCTCTCTTCCTACCTTGCATCTTTCAACCTATCTATCATTTGTTCTTTTTTGGCCTGCGCAAAATCCCATATCAAATATACCAGAGAGTAAGAAGAAGAAAAAATTTCCAAAATACTAAAGTAGATGTACTAGATGCTCAAAAAGACAAAGAATATTCAATTAAAAGACTTGCAAAGATATATAAGCATGCTACCTGCTTCATCTATATGGCTGCTTTGATGAAGTCCCTACTTTTCGTTTTCTCTGCATCCAATTGCAGCTGAGCAAGTCAAATTTGAGTTCTAATTTTGTTGTCCAAGTGCCTTGCTATTTTCACTAAGCATGAGAGCTTCTTCTTAGTGACGTATAATTTAGGCTTTTTCTCATTCCTTGAAATAGGAATAAACAAATTATTTGAACCAATAAGAAAACCTATAGATATCAAATCAATGGCACTAACCGCAACACCCTCTTGCATGTATGGTTGCACTTTGTGATTGTAGCCCCCAAAATTTTTATCTAACACATCAGAAGACCCGCCAATATTAGACACATAGCAGTCACTTGATTATGGATCAAATATTTCATCTTTCCCATGATGCACCTCAACGTGTTGTCCATCTATGTCACCTCACATTTATTGTCTTGATATGAGGAGTTGCAATATTGAACCAAATATGAAAAAACAGGAGCAGATGTAATCTTCCACCTAAACTCATGCAAAATAATGTACTTTAATTCCAAAGGAATAGATATGTACACTGAATCCATGCTTATGAAATTAGAGCATAACTTGCATGTGAACTATATGCCTAAACTTTTTTTCCAAATTGAAGGTCGCATCCAAAATGTTTAAAAGTGTTTAGGTGCACAAAATATGTGAGAAGATATTTCAATGTTTTAAAAAAAACATGATTTTAAAGCAATCATGATTTATTGAAGGAAATGAGAAAGAAGTCAAACCAAATCTGGAGGATAATCCACTACCCCACTGGAGAAACCTAGTTGTTTGGTTATGTATCAACATCTAAGATGAGGACCTTAACACAATGTAGGTTTTAACCCTGTACAAAAGTTATCTGCAAACAAATATTAAAAAAAGAAAATAAACAATAGTGAGAGAATAAAACATAAAATATATATACACATAGATTTTCCCCTTGATCCCAAATCGGGACTACCAACTTTATTTTTCATTATATTCCTTTTAGTGTTACAACACATATATATACATGTCGAAGCATTCATAAAACCCAATCCATTAACCCTAGCTTAGAACATAACCGTAGTTCCCTTGACCAGATCTACAAAATACCATGGGCCGAAAACCATTATGCCCAAAAACCATGTGCAAACCCATGCAGAAAACCATGGGCGGATCGGCGCGTGTGACTAAGCTTGGAAAGAATATAACACATAATCAACGTTCTCCCACTTGCTGTTTTATTTCTGTAGGGGGCCACATCAGAGCTTAGTCATTAGTCTAGCTCTATAACACCCATTGTTTCTCTACACCAAGAGAACTTCTGAGTGCTCATAGACTTTGTCAATGCATTTGCAACATTCTTCAAATTTTCCACCTTTACTAGCAACACCATTTTATCCTCAACCATATCTCTCACAAAGTGATGTTGAACATCAATGTTCTTTGTCTTTGAATGATAATCAGGGTTCTTAGCCAAGAAAATTGCACTTTGTCTATCACAGTCTATCCTTATAGCCCACTGCACCAACCCCATACTTGAAAACAATATCTGCAAAGAAACTGCTTCCTTGCATGAGTGGTTGCCCTGTATTTTGCCTCTGTAGTTGAAAGAGACACTACAGACTGTCTTTTACTCATCCAACTGACTACACCTCCAAATACGCTAAACATATACCCAATTGTAGATCTTACCCAGTCTGCATCAAAAAAACCACGGATGTCCAAAAATCTGTCCAATCCTAGTCTTCCCTGGTAGCAAAAACCATAATCACTAGCGCCACACAAATATTTGAAAACCTGCTTCACTGCTGTCCAATGCTCCTTCCCTAGTTTTGACATAAACTTGCTCAATACTCCCACTACATGTGTAATGTTTGGTCTAGTACAAACCATTGCATACATTAGGCTACCCACTACACTTACATATTGAACATGGGACATATCCTCCTCTTCTTCTTGTGTCTCGGGACACTATTCACCAGACAACTTTACACCTACAGGAATAGGAACCTTCACCGATTTACTATCCTACATATTGAACCTCTACAATATAGTCTCGACATACTTCCTCTGGTTTAACTAGAGCTTCCTCTTTGTCCGATCTCTCTTTTTCTTCCATAGGAAAAATCATATATTTTATTAATGAAAATAAAATTTACATGTTCTATATGATAAATGCATATGTAGATGACAGTGAAGCTGTCAATTGATAGCTATAGTGTAGCAAAAAATAAATACATCCGTTATGTGATGCATAAATACATGTTGTGGAATAACAATCAGTAGTTTGAGAACATATATACATAAGTAATTGAAAGCAAAAATAAACAAAAAAACAACTGCTGCCTCTAATGGGGTTGAACCCCATCCAATGATCAGGTACAAATGGATGATGAAAGTACTAATAATATGCATGATTATTCTGCTCTTGAATTTCCATGTGAGCAGTCAATAGGTGCGACGCCTCCTTGGAAAGGAGATCGGAAATTGATTTCCTATTCCTGTAAATGTGTCGACAACAAATATGATAAAAATATTTTTTGTGTTGTAGAACTTCATCCAAAATATTCTGCAATGTGTGTATGTGACAAGTTGATTGTTGGTTGAACCAGTCAATGAAGGAGAGTTCTGCATAGTTATTGGTTCCACGTCCAAGTCCAATGTTGACTTTGTAAAAATGATGGGGTGAGTGATGAAGTAGGAAACCACCACCACAACCATGTATTTGTGTGGATCCATCGAAATAGGCCCAAGGGAGTGATAAGTCAATAATCTCAGGGGAAATAATTCGAGGTTGTGGAGGGGGTGGATCATATGGTATCAAGTGGTAAATGGAGATAATGTGGGTAGAAAATGAGGGCAAGTGATGTGGTATGTTGTAGAAGATGGTCCGATTGCATGCCATCCAGATGCTCTAGCAGATTAATATAGGAATATTTCTTAGATTATGGCGAGCTGCAGATGTCCACCAAGTCTCCCAAGCTTCTGTAAGAGAAATCCCCTCCCAACGACGATTATGATTAATGGAGGAGTGGATAAGATTACAGAGTTCATGAGTTGCATTACAATTGTTAAACACCATGTTAAAGCACATACATGGTGTATGAGAAGAAGAAGACACACACAAGAGACTCAACACACAATGAATGATAAGCGTGTAGCTCTCTTATTTTCCATTATACAAAGATGTACATTTATAGTACAATGGTGTGACTCTTGGTTTCATCTTCCAAGGTCACTTGGACTCCATTGTGAATTTTCATATTCCACACCTACCCATGTAGGATTAGGTGTTCCAACAACAATGAAGGAATAGATGAATAGTATCTTCAATAGCTACATTACAAAGTGGACATCTATGGGGACCAATATGTGATCTTTTCTGGAGATTAGCACCAATAGGAATTTTATCTGTAAGAATACACCACATGAGGAGCCTAGCTTTCGCAGGTCCCTTTAATTTCCAGATATTGCGCCACCATGGGAGCAAGGATTCAGGTCTGTTTGATCAATATATATGAATATACCCCTCTTTGGGAGTGTATAATCCCTGTTTAGAGACAGTCCATATGGGTTCATCCTCCCGATCGAGAATTTTGACGCGTGTATCTCTTAATGCATCCAGATAAGAAGACCATATCACAACCCATTGCAGTTGAATCTGTATATCCTGTTAGGTCCCTATATTTTGCAAGATTGGAAAATACAAAGTTTCAAAGCCTACATATGAACCACTTTGGGATTCTAGGATCTAGCCCTCCTGAATCTAGAGAGGGATCTCTCTATAAGTGCAAAGATTGATTTATCTTTTAAGGTTTTGGTATGATATTAGGCTAGTTATTAAGAACAAGGGTTTTGTTTGGGCAAGGATATGATGAAGGTGAAGGAAGTCTATATGAAGGGTGAAGGTGTAAATAGATAGAAGAATGGTTCAGCTAATAGGATAGGCAAGAAGTAGCTTTAATCCATTGGGCTATGGAGTCAGAAGATGATTTAATTGAAACAAAAAGGTTCAAGAGTGGTCCATGGGGCAAGTCATCTATGTCAAAGGATCTCTTTAAGTGGATTTTATGGAATGGAACAATAAGAAATGGAGTGAGGGAAATCAAACAGATGAAGAACAAAGAGCAGCCTAAGATCAAGTAAGTACTTTGAAACTATCCTGCTTTTGGCATGTACTTAAGAAAAGACACAAAAGTAATCGAAGATCGGGTAAGTACTTTTAAACTAGCCCGCGTTTGATGTAATTTCAATAGAAAGCATTTAAAACACTTAGAATAGCTTAAGATCAAGTAAATACTTTTAACTTAGCCTTCTTTCAGCGTATTCAAAAGGAACACATTCATGATAAACATAAAAATTAGTCTAAGATCAGGTAAGTATTTTGAAACTAGCCTGCTATTAACATACTCTTAGGGAAACTTTCAAAAAACCTTTGGAGAAAGAACTAGAAGACAGGGCAAACCATAAACTTTCCTAGTCCAACTCTACTTAGCATGTAATGAAAATATCATTCAAGAACAATGTTTAAAGTTTAGACAGTAAGACATGGGCTCACCAACATTCCTTGACTGCTTGGAGTGTATTAAATCATTCTTAAATACACAATTGGAGGAAAACATAAAGATAAAGCTTATCAGTGAGAGTAGGGTACTTGTAAGAGTAAATCCTAGCTCTATATTTGTTGTTCTTTATCAGAGAAAAGTGGACAGAATGGAAACATAAAGAAAAATAACAATTACAGCGAGAAACACATCACCATTAACATAGACTAGGATCCCATAAATAAGCTATTTGTATTTGATGTTCAAACCAGTTACAATCATCAAGTCCAGTAGGTTTCTACAGCTTCAAACTTCTCATCTTAGCTTATGTATCTTAAATTACAAACAGGGCTACAACAGCTTCAGAAAACTATTTACATGCAAAAGATATCTAGAGACCAACCCTTTACAATGTGCTCCTCCAGGAGATTTTATAAGAAAATAAGGAGGTGGAAGAGTTCCTAGGGTTGAGTACCATTAATTTCATACTAAATGCAACTCCTAGCCTTGAAAACCATGCAAGGAATAAGGTAGGAAAGCATCGAATTACAACTCTATTTCATTTACTCTGTTTCTACTTTTTAGGCTTAGTGGGTGAAAAGATTGACTTTAAGGCACTTTCTTATCTTTACAATATCTTTACTGACAGTTTAAAATATTTGTCTTTGCTTGTAATAACTATTCAAATGTCTTGGAAAATATCTTCTGATTGGAAAATAACTATGCCTCCTTTTGATTTATTGAGGCTGCAGGTGGCACTTTTGGTAGCTGAAGAGGATATTTTGGCCTCTGATGTGGCAGTGGAGGCCTCTTTACTGATATTTTTCTTTGTTTTTTCTTAAAACACCTTTAATCTACTTTTGGTCTGTGTTTAGGCTTAATTAAGCCATAATATTTTCTTCGGGTCTTCATTCTCTGATATTGTCTTTGTTTCTTTAAACCCGAGGATTAAAACTCTGATTTTCAGGCTTAAGCATTAATCCCTTTACTGTTAATCTCTTCACTCTGATACACTTTGTTGTTCTGTCTTCACCGGGTGGCTTTATGCTATTGGAGGGTTTCTGTTAAACCCTGGATCATGATCCAGATGATTCAAGCTTAGATTTCAAACCCTGCATATCCTTTCTTCTTTGATTTAAGTCACAGAATCGTCATTCTGGACTGAACTGGTCACCTGTCTGTGACTGTGGAAATACATAGAACCAACACCATTAAAACCCTGCAAAACACACAAAATCTATTAAGAAATCCTATGGAGATGGTAAAGACTACTTCATAGGCTCGTGAGGGTGGAGGAGCAGTGAGGAAGAACGTGGGTGCAGTAGGAAAAGGGAGGAAAACCCTAATAGAACAGCTGACCAGGTGAAAATGGAGGTTGGGCACGACAACGAACAAGAACCGTTAGATTAGGATAATCAACGGCGAAGATCACTCGATGGAATCACTTGGATAATAGATGGAGGTAAATGACTTGGGGTCACGATATAATGAGAGCCGTTTGATCTCAAAGATCGAAGGCCATGATTAAAAGCGCGGAAATGTTCATTTGAGGAGGGCAGCGGTTTTGGAAAACCATTAATGGTTTTCGCGTGGCATTCGTGCGGTTTACGATTTTGGTCAAAGAAATGCGATTCCATACATTCCCTGACACGCGTCCCTTTCAAAACCACCCATATTGTGCAATTTTGAAATGTTAACCCTTGGGCGCCAAAATTACGCGACACGGAATTTAAGCCGTCGGATGAGGGGTAGCAAATCCAACGGCGTGGGTTGAGCGCGATGGAGGGAAAGATGCATGGGTGGAACACCGGGTGGGGTCTACGATGATGTAGAATTTCTGTTGCGAAGTGGACGGGTTAATAGGCTATCGGGTTTAGTCCCGATCGTTAGATTTTTCTGACGGACGGTCAGGATCTAAGGAAAAAGCGGAGAGTTTTTAAAGGAGAAAAGGGACGAGCAGGTGAATGGGTAGAGAGATGGGGGCCGATGGCCGTTGATCTGTTTAGATCGACGTTCCAGATCCATTTCAAATCATAACGTCGAGTTTATGAAAAACAAAGAAAATAAGGTTCCGGAAGAGGTTTTTAGGTCTTTAGCGCCTGATTGTGGGGCTTTGGGTCATGTGAAGGTGGGGTGGTAGAGAAAATAAGCCCTCAGGGGCTTAAAAACCTCATAGTGTAGAAAATGGATTTTTAGGCCAAAAATAGTGATTTTTAAGCCAAAATGAGGGTTCCGATAGATGAAAGGAGGGAAATTAAAACCAAATAGAAGGGAGATATAAGGTTTTAAGGGGATCTTAATGATTTTGAAGGTTAGATGAAGGTATTTTGAGGGATTTTATGGAGAAAAAATGAGTGAAAATGGAATTGTTGTGGGAGTAAAATGAAGAGGTAAATGATGGAGAAAGGGAGTTTTTAGAAGCAATTTTTTCTCTTGGTGAACAAAAAGGTTCATTAGGATTAAAAGTGAAACAGCAGTGAAGATTAACTCAAAGATTAAATGTCATCATAAGACTTCAAGAACTCACAATTTGGTCATGAAATTGTTTCTTGAAGGCTAAAAAGATTTAGCCACCATTTGATATGACAAATTTTTATAGGTGGCTAACAGTGGCTCCACATGGGGATGGCATCTTCTTGAAGATGTCAAGAAATTCAGAGAATTTTCTCTGGATGCTAATTAGTGCCTTGCACTTGATAATATTTTACTTGTAATCAACTGCTAACAAAAATGATTAGCACTTGTTATATCAGCAGAAAAAGTATTTCCCAAACATCTACCTACATAACCTACTTCCTAACATTTTTTCTTCAGAAGGTGCACATGGACTTACAACCTTTTCATCAACATTTTATTCTTTTGAAAAATAGGAAACTAATCTAAGTCTAATCTTATTTCTCCATGATTTCAGATTAAACAGTTGAACTCATAAATTCACTACCTAACTATTATCTATCAAGATTAGAATGTCTGACAGATCTTTATTCTCTAAATTCTAAAACAGGAAATTTAAAAGCAACCAAGCCAGGATTAAGCAGTTTGACTTGCTGTTGATCTATGGCATAAAAACAAGCTGCACATAGACTAAAATTTGCAGAAAAATTTAAAACAAAATTGTGAAGGCTTAAGATCTGGAAATCAAAAATATCCTTCATTATTCTGCAGCTCTGATTTTGATTTTGTTTGAGCTGTCTTCTCTTTCTTTCCTGGTTCAAGTTTTGAGCTTTTTAGAACCAATTTGCTTTCTATATTTGGCTTTGAAATTCATGGGTTCAGATTTTGAATTTGTTTAACCCTCTGTTTTTCTATCCTAATCTACCTTACTAATAAGCCAAGATTGTGCTGTTTGGCTAATCTAATTCACTAACCTATCAACAGTAAATTGAAAATCTAATTAGTCATGATTAGGCTGTATGACTAATTAGAAGTGTGTTTTTAGGAGTGGCATTTGAGCTTGCACACTTTCAGATTTTGTTTCTCTTTTTTGGTATGGGGCTGTACCTTTCTTGTTTTCATTCTGCCCTCTTTTCTCTTTTTATTGTTTTTGTATTTTTCTTTTTCTAACTTTGAAAGAAGAAATCAACAACTAACTAAATTCTCAAAACTGAGCTTTATTGACATTCCTATCTAACCTACTCTAACTTGGAATATTTATATTTTTAACTTACAAACTCTCTTTTCCAATACATCTAGTCAATCAAATGGTTCCATAACTGGTCTTTGTTCATCTCTTTGAGCATGTAGGACAGACAAGGGCATTCCCATGCTTTCTGTTTCTTGGCAGCAGCTCTGAAAAATTTTGTTGCACTTGGCGAAATACTGTTGTTTGCAACATTTATCCCTTCTTTAGATGTCTTCAGGAAATTAACATAGGGATCTTGAAATAATGCCTGGTTAAGAGTATTTGGAAGATGTATTTCAACCAGGATCATCTCTTCTTTCTCCACTGGATCAGGGCAAAGATTCTTTTGAGGAAGACAGTCTTCCTCATTTTCATTGTCATCTGAACTAGAAAATTCATCATACACTGCAGTGTTGTCCTCTAGAAGTTCTGGTGTGTCCTGTTTTAATGGACTGAGCTCTGTGAAGAGGTTATTATATTCTTGAGCAGGGGTATGTTCAATTTCTTCCTCTTTTTCAAGGGAAGGCTCCTTGGTTTCAACCTGCTCAACAATTTCTTCATTGCTTTCCTTCTCAACCTTTGAGCTGAAAGGCTGCTGATTCCCAATCACATGGAAATTATTACTGATGGCCTGAGATGAAGTAGAGTAAAGATCCAACGAATCTTTACTTACTTCCAAGCTTTCATAACTTTCTTCATCAGTATCATAAATAGTCTGCACTGGCTCATTACTTCTTTGAAGGAACTGATCTTCATCCCATAAATCTGCTAATGATGGTCCTGCAAGGTTAACTTTTATTTGGGGAGCATCATCACTAGATAGATAAAAGTTAGGAAAATCATAAATATAAGTAATACTACCAATCAAACATACTGGGTTATCAGTAGGTTCTTCTTTATTATGATTTACAAAATAACTTTCTAAATCTGCACAACAAAGTTCTCTATGTGAATGGGTAAGAGTATTTGTTGGGCCTCAAAATAGTCTTTATTTTCACTCCATTATTCATCAATATCTTCACATTTTCCACCTCCATATCATTACATTCACCTCATTATTGGGTCATAACTATGTTTTTCCAAAGTTTAACCAATCTAGAATTTTTTAAAGCAACTTACACAATACACAAACTTAAAACAATATGCTTATACTTATACCTAACAATTAGCATGAGTTTGTTGACATGTGTAGGCACAAAGGAAGCTTCCAAGACACCTTTACGTGGCCTTGGATGATCAAATTCGAATTTAAGAAGATAAACCTCATGGAAAAGATTATGGAGGAGATCATGGAGGATAGGGTTATGTGTCTAGATGGTTAGAGATATTAGTGGATGATCATTATGAGTTTGTTACTCCTCTCATTGTATAAATAGGAGTACCTCCTCCATTCCAAATTGATGATGGAATAGAATAAAGCTTCATTTTTCATATATTTCCATTATGTAGTTTTAGATGTAAATTGTGATAATATAGAATATGAATTTTTGGAATTTATGTAGTTTTAGATATAAGTTTCCTTAATGTAGTATATGGAATAATTTGTCTTGTTCTTAAGAGAATTGAGCTCACTCTAAAAGGATGAGAGAAACATTTTATTTCATATTAGATTTTGTTTCATTTCATTTCTTAGATGTTTAAGGATTTGTGTGTGATTGATGAATGAATTATAATGGAATACTTTACATGTCTCTTAAGTTAAGAGCTTCTTTCATTAATAATTTATCCATCTTAAGTTCTTGGTTTTAATCTCCGATTCATTAAGTGGTAATTGAGGTGAAAGTGGATTTCTTGAGTCAAGAACCATTTCAATATTATTCCTCTTTTTAAACTAATTGAGTTAGAGTTATAGAATATATTACTTTCAGATTTTGAATAGCCTTGTCTTTATTTCAAGTTTCTGGTTTTATGAATGATTTCTCTATGATACTGTAGGGAAGGACAACCAGGACCTCCTAAGTTAGGAGCCTCTTCCCTTGCATAGTATATTGAATCATAAACAATTTAGTTAGACATAGAGTTAGTTGCCTACTCCTGCATATATATTGCTGGCACCATCACAAGCTCACGAGTTTCCCTGGTCGATAATTTAATGCAACAATTTGTTCAAATAAATTGCCCAAAATTTTGGCGCCGTTGCCGGGGATGGTGCTAAGGGATTAGGCATTAGAAATTTAATTTAGTACTAGCATTTTTCTTTAGACAAAATAATTTGTGAACCCTGGTGACAGTAGGATCTTCGCAAAGGAGTTTAAGTTTGAATTTTCTGATGTTTTAATGTTTAGCTAGTTTTAAATTTCGTCAACACCCCCCTGCATAAATAAAAACAAATCAAGCGATGAGTATGCTCTCTTCCTGCGCTTCGTGCGATCAGGAAGATCAGAAAATCAATTGATTTATTCAAATAAAAAAACTCTTGCTGAAAAATTGATCTGCGTACCGACCTTAACTGGAGACTGAAATCCTCCAATAAGAAAAGTTGGGTGGAGTAGAATGGATGCAGTAAATAGTGGGTAATTGCCTTAAGAGTTGATTAGTTCTCAAAAAAAAAAAAAAAAAAAAAAAAATCACAACTCTGAATTTGCTCTTTCATTGTAAACACATTGTCAAGTTGTTGGCGTGAATGACAATCAAATATAGATCAAAAGCTTTATTTCATTCCTTAAATTCTTTACCTTCGTATGCTGGACTCCATTACCATGCACATCAATTGATTTCTATTGCCAAAAGCTTCACGAAATCGCATCAGTTTCAACACGCGATTTTAAAATGGATTTTCTGAGCAAACTAAGATGAATTAAAAAAAACTGAGACATGGGTTTTTTCCAGAACGGGGGTAATTAGGTGACTCGTGAGAAATTTCCTGAAATGTGCAGCGATTTAGGAGAAAATTGAGGTTCTTTCAATCACAATTTAACATATTGCGCCCAGATCCGTTTTTTTTCCATTTCTTTTGGTTTGTTTGAATTTTTAGTTTGAATTTGTTTTGTATTTAATGTTATATGTTATGTTTTTTTATTTGTTTTGATTCATATTTATATTTTTAGTTAATGTTGATTTGTTTTGATTTGTATTTGTTATAATTTCTTTTTATAGTTAATATTTGATTTGCTATGATTGTATTAATATATTAATATATTAATTATATTAATATATTAATATATTGTTATAATTATATTAATATAGTTGTAAATTTTTATTTTTATTTTTATTTTTCTTTTGTTAATTGTAATTTGTTATAAGTTGATGTCTATGTTTGTTATTTAAGGTTTGTTATATTTGTATTAATATATTAATGTATTAATATATTAATTATATTAATATATTATATATTGATATAATTGTATTAATTGTTATAGTTGTAGTTTGTTATTATTTTTTTAATTTGTTGTATATAATTGTTGTTATGTTTATTGTTATATGATTGAATTAATATATTGTTAGGTTATCATTTTATTAAAAAAAAAAAAAAAAAAAAAAATTGTGTTTTGTGACAGTGGTTGTTTTGAAGGATTTGAGGGGCGAATATTGGCATTTTATAAAGTAAAGAACATTGGCATAAAAAAACTTTGGTGAAATGCATATTGAGAGAATAATGGAATTGGATGAAACCGCAACAGTTGGAACAAGGGAAAAATAAAAAATAAAAAATAAACACACTTTTCACAAAATTCACGCAGATTTGAAAATAAATAATGGAACACTTGGAAACAAATTTTAAAAATCAATTGGAGGATTCAATTCTATTTCGATAGCATCAAGATGGTATAAACTCATCACATGGTTCTTGTATGCTTTACAGAATAGAATTGCGAAGCACATTTCATGAGTTATCTGACAGGGAGTATTATTTTTCATGGTTATTTTTAAGAATGGATTGATTTTAATATCATGATTAAGTCAATTTCAACACCTTTGATTGTCCTTAATTTGTTTTATTTGGTATAAAATTTTTGCGTAAGAATCATGAAGGAAATGCGTATTCCTTCTTGAACACACTTATGTTTCTTTTTGTCAAGTTTTTTTACAGGTTACAGGACGACAAAGCGATCATTAAGGAGACTACATTGTGACGACAATTAGTCTTCCAAAGACTAAATTCATGAAAAATTCTCAAGACAAATCCATCTCCACAACCATTACCTTCCACCTCCCTTTCTGAAAATATTTTGAATTCCACCAATTGTAAATCCATAAAGCATATCATTTCCATGTCCATTTTTCACAGCAAGAGTTCTTCTTCATTCACCATGCATTTCCTAACTCATCTATTCCTAACTCATCAATAAAAGCCATTTTCCATTTCCATTTCCATTTTCATACCATTTTTTTTTTTTCATTTCCGCCAATAAAACCCTGCTTGAGTCAAAGTCCTAGAGTCTAAGTATCATTGAAAAACACCTAGAGGCTTGCATGCCTTAATGGCAAGTACTCTTGCCAATGAACAATGGGAGTACATTAATATCCCTTGTTCGTTGGATCTTGTAGGTGACTCGACCACGACAAATTTATTCGTACCTACAAAGATGTGTTAGGCATCCCGACTCCCATTGGAATCAATGGTGGGAGCTCTTGTGTTGGCTAGGGGCATTCATTAACGGCCACTAAGTCAACAACTTCTTGCTATGTTCGACATCGACACATTTAATCACATAGCAAGATTTGTGCCATCGAGCGTTGAAGACTTGAAGACCCATATTTTGTAGCAGATGAAGCCAATTTCCATTCATTGTATTTCCATTCATGGTATTCATTGTATTTCACTTGAGGACAAGTCAATAAATAAGGCTGGGAGGAAAATGTAACTTCTATATTTTGTATACCTTCCAAGCCTTATAGATTTTCAGCTATATTCAGCAAACTCATCGGATTCATCATCCAGCAGCAGATACAACTTTCAGCCATGTTCAGCAGACTCCTCAGATTTTTCATCTAGTAGCAGCGGATCCAGCAGCTGATACGACAATACAGATCCATCTTTCATCCACCATTTTCACAACAGTTTGCAGTCACACATGCACGACTCTCACCTATTTTTGGAAGGGTAAGTTAAGGCATGCTATTTTCTAACTTTTAACCATTAAATTCCTTGAAATGTTAGAATAATAATTTTTGGAAAAAAAAAACTTCACTTCCTTTCCTTTCATTGCCAAAGCCATCCGTTTAATGGGAAGGATACATTTACATACATGCTTTGTCACATTCATATCCACAATTATATATCACATTCTAAACCCACTTACCTTCAAAATATATTTACTATTACATGAGCATACAAATGGCTTTGTCTAAAGTATTTAAAAGTTAATTGGATGCCAATAGAATCATGGTTGTTACACAAGAACCAACCACGATGCATTCCAACAAAAATACTCTGCCATAAAAAGCACATTATCATTATGCAAAGATCATACAATGAACGCAACAAACAAAATATGGTTGAAACACAAGAACCAACCAAGTTGTAGTTCATCAAAATAACGCTTTGCAAAAGTTAAGTAAATGATCTCATGCAGAGTTTAGGCCAAAGCTCAAGTACCAAAAAGTAATGTAATAGATTGCATGAGGACATGCAATACCTTCAGTTTGGGGGTATGTTGGGCCTCAAAATAGTCTTTATTTTCACTCCATTATTCATCAATATCTTCACATTTTCCACCTCCATATCATTACATTCACCTCATTATTGGGTCATAACTATGTTTTTCCAAAGTTTATTAATTCTTAATATTTTAAAGTGAATTTATGGCTAAAACTTAGAAAATAATATGCTTATACTTATATCTAACAATTAGCATGAGTTTGTTGACATGTGTAGGCACAAAGGAAGCTTCCAAGACACCTTTATGTGGCCTTGGATGATCAAATTCGAATTTAAGAAGATAAACCTCCTGGAAAAGATTATGGAGGAGATCATGGAGGATAGGGTTATGTGTCTAGATGGTTAGAGATATTAGTGGATGATCATTATGAGTTTGTTACTCCTCTCATTGTATAAATAGGAGTACCTCCTCCATTCCAAAGGGAGGACTCTTAGAGCATTGTATCCAATTGATAATGGAATAGAATAAAGCTTCATTTTTCATATATTTCCATTATGTAGTTTTAGATGTAAATTGTGTTAATGAATTTATGGAATTTATGTAGTTTTAGATTTAAGTTTCCTTAATGTAGTATATGGAATAATTTGTCTTGTTCTTAAGAGAATTGAGCTCACTCTAAAAGGATGGGAGAAACATTTTATTTCATATTAGATTTTGTTTCATTTCATTGCTTAGATTAAAATTGGTTTCGTTTGTTTGTGTGCAAGTAGTTTCTTGTTGAGATTTTTGATATTAAGATGAATGAATTATAATGGAATACTTTACATGTCTCTTAAGTTAAGAGCTTCTTTCATTAATAATTTATCCATCTTAAGTTCTTGGTTTTAATCTCTGATTCATTAAGTGGTAATTGAGGTGAAAGTGGATTTCTTGAGTCAATAACCATTTCAATATTATTCCTCTTTTTAAACTAATTGAGTTAGAGTTATAGAATATATTACTTTTAGCTTTTGAATAGCCTTGTCTTTATTTCAAGTTTCTGGTTTTATGAATGATTTCTCTATGATACTGTAGGGAAGGACAACCAGGACCTCCTAAGTTAGGAGCCTCTTCCCTTGCATATTATATTGAATCATAAACAATTTAGTTAGACATAGAGTTAGTTGCCTACTCCTGCATATATATTGCTGGCACCATCACAAGCTCACGAGTTTCCCTGGTCGATAATTTAATGCAGCAATTTGTTCAAATAAATTGCCCAACAGTATTCATTTTGCAAAAATTTTCAGAGACTGGCTGTTTATTAATAGTCTGATCTATTTATTTTTCTGTCAAAGGGAAGATGTTTCTATGTTCCTTTGAACAGGAGTAAAATAGTTCTCTGTCTCTTGTGAAGACTGATTTTGAGGCTGTATGTCTTCTTGAGCCTCAGCTATAAGGGATGATGAATCATTATTTGGGTTTTCAGGGATATCTTGAGGAACATCCTTTATTTCTTGGATGATTTCTTCCTCAACTGATTCATCTATATTCTTATAATTTTTCAATAGGATATTAAACTCATGAATGGATGTTAAAAGATCTTCAGGATGTATTTCTTCCAAATCCTCATCATTGTCTATAATGTATTGGGTGATGTTTTGTGATGGATCATAATGTATTCCACCCCATGATAATGATGTAGTGTTTCATTTATAGTTCTCATAAAACACATATTCAAGGTCCTTTAAAGAAAACAAACTACCAGATTTCAACTATTCATACCAATCCCTAGCTTTTCCTTCTAATGTTAACATGAACATTTTCATGAGGCAATCTTCATGCCACTCAAATTTCAACCTCCATACATGTATATGAAATTTGATGAGATGTAATAGAGGGTCATCAAAATTTTCACCTTGAGAAACAAGCAGGTTGTCATCCCAATTCACCTAGGGCATCTTATGAGGAAACCCAGGGACATGATCTCTACGCATTGGGGCATATCTTCGTTGTATCCATGGAATCATGTTTGTAAATCAGGAAAGAGGTCACTGTGTCTATTCAACCAGTTCAGAGTCTTCTATCAGTGGAGTCATTTGGTCTTCTGAGAGTTGTGGAGTTTCCAGGTGGAGGATTTCAAATATTTGAGATGAGATGCTGTCCACCATCAGTAATTGAATACCAATCTGAGGAGATTATGGGTCTTCTGAGGTATTAAGGGTATCTAAGATGAAATTCACTCAGAAAGTCCCCAGTGGAGTCGCTAGAATGTTAGGTCCCTGTAGTTTGCAAGATTGGCAAATAAAAAGCTGCAGAGCCTACATATGAACCACTTTGGGATTCTAGGATCTAGCCCTCCTGAATCCAGAGAGGGATCTCTCTATAAGTGCAAAGATTGATTTATCTTTTAAGGTTTTGGTATGATATTAGGCTAGTTATTAAGAACAAGGGTTTTTTTTGGTTTTGGTTGGGCAAGGATATGATGAAGGTGAAGGAAGTCTAAATGAAGGGTGAAGGTGTAAATAGATAGAAGAATGGTTCAGCTAATAAGATAGGCAAGAAGCAGCTTTAATCCATTGGGCTATGGAGTCATAAGAGGATTTAATTGAAACATCAAGGTTCAAGAGTGGTCCATGGGGCAAGTCATCTATGTCAAAGGATCTCTTTAAGTTGATTTTATGAATGGAACAATAAGAAATGGAGTGAGGAAAATCAAACAGATGAAGAACAAAGAGCAACTCCCTAAGATCAAGTAAGAGTACTTTGAAAATATCCTGTTTTTTGGCATGCACTTTAAGAAAAGACACAAAATTAATCTAATATCGTGCAAGTACTTAATATTAGCCTCGATTTGATGTACATAATTTAGAAACATTTAAACACTTAGAAATAGCCAAGATCAAGAAAGAATTTTAACTTAGCTTGCTTTCAACGTATTCAAAAGGAAAACATTCATGATAAACATAAAAAGTAGTCTAAGATGAGGTAAGTACTTTGAAACTATCCTGCTTTTAACATACTCTTAGGGTAACTTTCAAACAACCTTTGGAGAAAGAACTAGAAGACAAGGAAAACCATAAACTTTCCTAGTCCAACTCTACTTAGCATGTAATGAAAATATCATTCAAGAACAATGTTTAAAGTTTAGACAGTAAGACATGGGCTCACCAACATTCCTTGACTGCTTGGAGTGTATTAAATCATTCTTAAATACACAATTGGAGGAAAACATAAAGATAAAGCTTATCAGTGAGAGTAGGGTACTTGTAAGAGTAAATCCTAGCTCTATATTTGCTGTTCTTTATCAGAGAAAAGTGGAAAAAATGGAAACATAAAGAAAAATAACAATTACAGTGAGAAACATATCACCATTAACATAGACCAGGATCCCATAAATCAGCTATTTGTATTTGATGTTCAAACCAGTTACAATCATCAAGTCCAGTAGGTTTCTACAGCTTCAAACTTCTCATATCAGCTTATGTATCTTCAATTACAAACAGGGCTACAACAGCTTCAGAAAACTATTTACATGCAACAGATATCCAGAGACCAACCCTTTACAATGTGATCCTCAAGGAGATTTTATAAGAAAATGAGGAGGTGGAAGAGTACCTAGGGTTGAGTACCATTAATTTCATACTAAATGCAACTCCTAGCCTTGAAAACCATGCAAGGCATAAAGCAGAAAAGCATCAAATTACGACTCTGTTTCATTTACTCTGTTTCTACTTTTTAGGCTTAGTGGGTGAAAAGATTGACTTTAAGGCACTTTCTTATATTTACAATAACTTTACTGAAAATTTAAAATATTTGTCTTTGCTTGTAATAACTATTCAAATGTCTTGGAAAATATCTTTTGACTGGGCAATAACTATGCCTCCTTATGATTTATTGAGGTTACAAGTGGCACTTTTGGTAGCTGAAGAGGATATTTTGGCCTCTGATGTGGCAGTGGAGGCCTCTTTACTGATATTTTTCTTTTTTTTTTCTTAAAACACCTTTAATATGCTTTTGGTCTGTGTTTAGGCTTAATTAAGCCATAATCTTTGATTTGGGTCTTCATTTTCTGCTATTGTCTTTGTTTCTTTAAACCTGAAGATTAAAAATCTGATTTTTAGGCTTAGGAATTAATCCCTTTACTGTTAATCTCTTCACTCTGATACACTTTGTTGTGTTGTCTTCACCGGGTGGCTTTCTGCTATTGGAGGGTTTCTTTTAAACCTTGGATCGTGATCCAAATGATTCAAGCTTAGATTTAAAACCCTGTAGATCCTTTCTTCTTTGATTTAAGTCACAGAATCGTCATTCTGGACTGAACTGATCACCTGTCTATGACTGTGGAAATACACAGAGCCAACACCATTAAAACCCTGCAAAACACACAAAATCTATTAAGAAGTCCTACGGAGATGGTAAAGACTACTTCAGAGGCCCGTGAGGGTGGAGGAGAAGTAAGGAAGAACGTGGGTGCAACGGGAAAAGGGAGGAAAACCTTGGTAGAACAGCTGACCAGGTGAAAATGGAGTTTGGGCGCGACAACGAATAGGAACCGTTAGATTAGGATAATCAACGACAGAGATCGCTCGATGGAATCACTTGGCGAATAGATGGAGGTAAATGAATTGGGGTTGCGATATAATGAGAGCCATTCAATCTAAAAGATCGACGACCAAGATTAAAAGCACGAAAATGTTCGTTTGAGGAGGGCAGCGGTTTTGGAAAACCATTAATGGTTTTCGCACGGCGTTCAGGCGGTTTATGATTTTGGTCGAAAAAACACGATTCCATACATTACCTGACACGTGTCCCTTTCAAAACCGCCCATATCGCGCAATTTTGAAACGTTAACCCTTGGGCGCAAAAATTACGCGACATGGAATTTAAGCCATCAGATGAGGGGCAGCAGATCCAACAGCGCGGGTTGAACGCGATGGAGGGCAAGATCCATGGGCAGAGCATTGAGTGGGGTCTACGATGACGTAGCATTTTTGTCGCGGAGTGGACAGGTTAATAGGCTATCGGGTTTAGTCCCGATCGTCGGATTTTTCTGACGGACGGTTAGGATCTAAGGAAAAAGCAGAGAGTTTTGAAAGGAGAAAAGGGATGGGCAGGTGAATGGGCGGAGAGATGGGGGTCGATGGCTGTTGATCTGTTTAGATCGACGGTCCAGATCCATTTCAAATCATAACGTCGGGTTTATGAAAAACAAAGAAAAATAAGGTTCCAGAAGAGCTTTTTAGGCCTTTAGTGCCCGATTGCGGGGATTTGGGTCATGTGAAGGTGGGGTGGTAGAGGAAATAAGCCCTCAGGGGCTTAAAAACCTCATAGTGCAGAAAATGGATTTTTAGGCCAAAAATAGTGATTTTTAAGCCAAAATGAGGGTTCCGATAGATGAAAGGAGGGAAATTAAAACCAAATAGAAGGGAGATATAAGGTTTTAAGGGAATCTTAATGATTTTTAAGGTTAGATGAAGGTATTTTGAGGGATTTTATGGAGAAAAAATGAGTGAAATGGAATTTTTGTGGGAGTAAAATGAAGAGGTAAATGATGGAGAAAGGGAGTTTTTAGAAGCAATTTTTTCTCTTGGTGAACAACAAGGTTCATTAGGATTAAAAGTGAAACAACAGTGAAGATTAACTCAAAGAGTAAATGTCATCATAAGACTTCAAGAACTCACAATTTGGTCATGAAATTGTTTCTTGAAGGTTAAAAATATTTAGCCACCATTTGATATGACAAATTTTTATAGGTGGATAACAGAACCCGATGGCCTAACGAGCCTTGAGCGAATAGGGTGGTTCAGTTTCTGTCAGCAATGTGGCTGAGTGTCAGATAACCAGCACGATTGAGAGATTCAATAAGTGCTTTTCCCGATCTCTCTTAATTTCCACGCACAAAATATAGTTTGCAGCACCATGATCCTTCATCTCGAATTTGGAGAACAATTGGGTCTTCAAATCTTGGATAATTTCTTTGTCATTTCCAATCAGTAACATATCATCCACATACAAGACCAAATAAATAACACGGTCAGCAATTAATTTAAAATAAACACAATGATCCTCTTTTCTTCTAGTGAAGCCAAGTCCCCATATATAGGTATCAAATTTCTGATACCACATCCTTGGTCACTGTTTTAGCCCATATAGAGAATTTTTTAACCTGCATACAAGTTCTTTCTTACTCTTCACCATAAAGTCTTCAGGTTGCTTCATGTAGATCTCCTCTTCCAGATCCCCATGAAGAAATGTTGTCTTCAAATCCATCTGTTCTACCTCAAAATCAAAAGAAACATCAATAGATAAAAGTAATCTAATAGAAGTAACCTTGGCAACATGAGAAAAAATATCACCAAAATCAATTCCCGGCACCTGTGAATAACCTTTTTCTACCAACTGAGATTTGTATTTCTCCACATTGGCTTATACATTCATCTCCTTCTTAAAAACCCATGTTCTCCTGATGGGCTTCCTTTCAGCTGGCAATTCCACCAAATCCCATGCCTAATTTTCGTGCAAGGATGCCATTTCACCAACCATGGCCTCCTTCCAGATTTTTCCATCCTCTGAATCCACTGCCTCCTTGACAGTTATGGGATCATAACCGGTGATAGTTAAAGAAAAATTTGAACAGAAAGCAGATGAAATATACCTTTCTAGTTGTCTTCTTTCTCCAACTGATCTTCTCACAGCTGGAGTTTGTGGCTCTTCCTCTTCTGAATCTTGTTTTGTTGTAGAGTCTGATTCATCCTCCTTTAGCTCAAACTCTATCTTCTTATATTCCTCTAGTAGGACTTCATGTTTAACAACATCTTTCACCTCTCTAAACTCCACATCTTGGCTGTACACAAACTTCCTTGTTTTTGGGTTCCAAAGCTTTTAACCTTTTAAACCATCCTTATACCCAATAAAGATGCATCTTTCAGATTTATTATCCAACTTGGTCCTTTTATCCTTTGGAACATGTACATATGCATCACATCCAAATATCCTTAGATGTGAAAGAGAGGGTTTATTACCTATCCATACCTCATGTGGAGTCTTATCCTCCAATGATGATGAAGGTGATCTGTTAACAAGGTAACATGCAGTCTCCACTCCCTCTACCTAGAATTCCTGTCCTAACCCGGTACCACTGAGCATGCTTCTTGCATTTTCCATCAATGTTCTGTTCATTATTTCTACAACTCCATTTTGAAAAGGTGTGTATGGAGTAGTCTTTTTCCGTGCTGTACCACACTTCTTACAAAAATCTTCAAATTCCTTCTTGCAGAACTCTCCACCATTATCTGTCCTCAGAACCTTTATCTTCTTCTCTGTCTGGTTTTCCACCAGAGCCTTAAATTATTTAAATCTATCAAAGAAATCAGATTTCTTCCTCAAGAAATATATCGATGTGTTCCTTGAGAAGTCATCTATGAATGAAACATAGTACCCAGACTTACCTAGTGATGAAACTGACATAGGTCCAAACACATCACTGTGCACAAGCTCTAATATCTTGTTCGCCCTCTTAGCACCAGAAGGAAAACTCACCCGATTCTGCTTCCCATATACACAATGTTCATAGAAATCGAAATATAGAGAGACATTGGACATACCTTCTACCATATCATTACCATGCAGTATCCGAAGGCCCTTCTCTCCAATATGTCCAAGCATTTGATGCCATAACATGGTCTTTTCTCCAGAGACCACTAGGCTTTCCGCTCCACTTTCAGGAACCACATAACTGTTTCACCCATCAATAAAAATGCTACCCTGAAGCTTGTATAGAGTTCCAATCCGAACTCCTTGCATTAGTACCAGTTCTCCTCGAACCATCTTGCAGGTATCTTTCTCGAACACTGTTTTTACACCTGCATCATCCATCTTGCTTACAAAAATCAGATTTATGGCCAATGCAGGAATATGAAGAACACCATGAAGTGTTCTAATCCTTCCACCTTACAACCTCAGCTTGAATTTTGTACGTCCGATGATTTTGGCCTTCCTATCATCCCCTAAGAATACATCACCACCATCAAACTTCTCATACTCACAAAACCACTCCCCATGGGGAGTGAAGTGAAAGGATGCATCTGAGTCAATCAATCATGCCTCATGATCTACATGTGTATTTGAAGAAGAATCCAAATACACATCCCCACCTTCATCTGAGGTGGTTTTTGCCTCTGCAGAAGGAGCATCACTAGATCCCTTTCCTTTCTCAGGAGATTTAGATCTGTAGTCCTTTTTGTAGTGCCCTTCCTTTCCGCATTTCCAACACACCTTTACAAACCTTCCTGGAGATTTAGATCTACCTCTAGATTTAGATCTCCCACTCGAAAACTTATTTTTGTTTATATTTTGGGACCTTCCTCTTACATATAAGGCATCTCCATTCCGACCCTCCATATTTCTTCGTCTCATTTCCTCCGACAGCAAGGCTGAGACAATTTCATCAAAATTCAAGGAAGTTGTATTGCTACCTATTGCAATAACTAGATTGTCCCGCGAATCTGGTAGAGAAAAAAACAAATTGGTGCACTTATCTTCATATGAGATTTTGATATCAATAGATGAAAATTGACTTACCATATTATTGAAGGCATTTAGATCCTCTGTCACCGAGTCTCCATCCTTCATCCTTAGGGTATACAACGTTTTCCGCAGGAACAATTTATTCACAAGAGACTTAGATTGGTACAAATTCCCTAGCTTGTCCCACAAATTCTTTGCGTAGCTTTCCAAGATACATTCAACAATACCAAATCTAAGATACAGAACCGTATTGTGCTCTTTGCCTTCCGATCCAACTTCTTCCAGTCTTCATTTGACATTGCCGTTGGTTTAGTACCCAGATATACCATGATCCATTGATCTTTATCCACCAGCAGATCCTCCATCTTGAGTTTCCACAACTCACAACTCTGACCATTAAATTTATTTATCTCTATCTTTTTACTGCTTGCCATATTTTTCACCGCAAGAATTGATCCCACAAATCTCCCACTGAACAAGGTCTACCACAGGCCCGAGTAAAAAACCCCTCAGTAGCAAAGGCATCTCCTTGAAGCCAAAACAACTCTGATACCAAATGTAGGTTTTAACCATGTACATAAATTATTTGCAAACGAATCTTAAAAAAATAAAATAAACAATAGTGAGAGAATAAAACATAAAACATATATACAAAAAGATTTTCCCCTGGATCCCAAATCGGGACTACCAGCTTGATTTTTCATTATATTCCTTTTAGTGTTACAACACATATATATACATGCCGAAGCATTCATAAACCCTAGTCCATTAACCCTGGATTAGAACATAACCATAGTTCCCTTGACTGTATCTACACAACACAAGGGGGCGAAAACCATCATGCCCCAAAAGCATGTGCAAACCCATGCACAAAACCATGGGCAAATCAAAGACTCAATATCTGAGCATATCTTTCTCCTTACTTATTTAAGTAATTTAAAATAATAATGATAATTATAGAAATATTACCTACACTAATACAAGAATAACAATTAAAACACCAGTTCTAGGCTTCTATCTCAGTGGGTAGGCTAGCCACAACTGGTTCACCATGAAGTCTCTACACCTGCTGCATTACTATTAGATCACTTACAACAAACAAAATGAGGAAATTATTATAGTTTGATCTCTTACAGTTGAATAATTGTTTCACAAGGGCTGCCTCCACAACACCAACACCACAATGCCAAAAACATTGACCTCCACTCAGTTTCATTCCAGTTGTTATTGTAACTATGAAGTATTCCAAAAATTCCTTACTTTTCAGCCAACCCAATTGGATAGGGTGCCCACACCGAACGTTGGTCTTCTTGTCTTTTTCTGTTCTTGTTTTTGAACCTTAATCAGGAAGCTCCCCCTCCACTGATTTAGGGAAATATTTATTAGTGTCACGAGATAGTTTCGTGTTACTGTGAGATCTCTTAAAAGGTGCACTATAGGTTGTGATAGAAAAACGCCCTATCTATGTTTGCTCCTTTAATTAATATAAGCAAAAAACCAATTGAGCATATATCCAACTCAATATTTTGCATCTATGAAACAAACCTATATCCCAGTTTTAACTCAATATTTATTAAGCATATAATGTGATTAAATATTTAAGAGTTTAACCTTTTATGGTTGTTAAAAATTTTAAAATAGAAAGTTTAAACTTGAACTATTTAATCCTTCGGATTGATAAATCCATAGTGAAAATTTAATATCAATATAACCTAGTGTTATATCTATTTCATTAACACTTTAAATGGTAGGCAATTATGATTATGAAAAGTAAATTAACTTCGTATTGATCAATGTTAACTGTGCATCCATACCTCAGATCTATCCGTGTTAACTTTGATGTTCAGTGTCTAATCACTGTAAATAATTGACTTATTACAGCTTGGTAGGTGAAGTACCCAACCGCCTATATTTAACGTTGATATCGTCATGGTCTATGGCATAGATACAAGTGATATCCTTGTAATTAAAATTATATAACTCCATACAGACAAGGAAAAACAACAACAACAATATTTTTGTCAGTTCTGCTTCTTCTGTTGCTGTTTTACCTTGTCTATATGGAGTTCAAGCTAACACATGAGCCTGATCATCAATCTTTGTTTTAAATGTGGAGGCCACGAAACTCGTAAAAAAAAAAAAAACCAGAGACTAATATCCAATTTAAGGAACAAGATATCATTGTCGGAGAAATTATTCATGAAGCTCTTTTCTACATATTTAATAAAAAACTACACATATATGTACACTAATATTCCTAATTCATGTATTAAATCATGGCAAGGTCTATATCATGTCTTCATGAAAATATGTGAAACTGGAAACGACATTAGATTGATTTTGACTCAATTCAATGAAGTAAATATGAAATATGTAGATTCTATTGAAAAATTTAATATGCGATTTAACACATTGATAATGGAATCTCCTAAGATCCTTAAACCGAGAGATAGATATAACCTTTTTCAATATACTAATGCCACCCAAGGATAATTTCATTTTACCCTAAGTGATATATTCCAAAAAAATTTGGTAAGGGCTAAAGTCTATAGGGCATCTAAGGATGAAACAATTATTTTATCACCTCGGATAAATAAACCTCATACTAAATTTAGGATTTATCCTAAAAAGTGAGTTATAGTGATCATGCCTTCGATCTCGTAACTTTGTTGAATCAAATGTTTGACAAAGAACACCAAAATTAGGAAATCTCAAGAAACCTTTTAAATAGGATATATATAAAATGGAAAAGGAGAGGGAACAAAGGCATAACCTCTCTTATAATCCTCAATAAAGGATATTGGTAGTTTAGATCCCATGAGCCTAGTTAAGGATTTCGATCCTTCACATAAAGGTTAATTTATCACCAAGGAACAATGGGAACTAAAGAATGGCACAACTGATATGATGGATATATTTTAAATTTAAAATGTTATGGATGAAGAATATATGCAAAAACTTAGGGAAAATAAGTAATCACAATATAATTTAAATGGTAGGGAATATTCCCATCTTTCCAACTAGAGAACTCTTCCAAATTTAACAAGATCATCCTTACCATTGGATACCAATCCTACCCTCCCAAACCAAAATTTCCTAAGGATAGTAGTGATATATATTTAAATATTAATTTGATCAATATCTTGTCCAAATTTAACATTTCTATTCCTCTTAAAATCTGCTGTGTTTGGAATACAAAGAAAGGCCCTCCATTCATAGAAAACTGGGAAGAGTTCGACAATTAAGAAGTTGGTTGGCGGATATACCAACTAAGGATTTAATGTATTACCTAAGTGAACTTAAACCAAGTACGTAGACTTTCACCCCACTTAGAAAGTGGTAGAAACATTTCATCAAAATTTTCTTCAAGAGCACAATCATTAGCTAGAGCAGTCAAGTCAAAAGAAGATAAATAATATGAAGGTTAAGATGCCAAGGGGCATGCTCATCAAATTTAACACTCCTAATGATTAACTCATGTGTATATGGAAAAAACAGTCTACAACCTTCAACATATTATTGGAATCCACCAAATATGCAAACCATACATTGTATGTCCATTGCCTTGCATTTTTCTTTGGGGGTTTGGGCCCAAAATTGCACCCAAAGAATCTGGGATAGCTAATAAAGGGTTTCCATCCACTCCAAGCTTCTTCCGGGGACACCCCCTGGACAGTGTTGCGAGGCATGCAATTTTGAACATATTTGGCACAATTGATGGTTTCAACCCAAAACTTATAGCAAGGACATTTGGAATGGATCATGCAATTTCTCATCTCCTTCAAGCTATGATTATTCCTTTGCTGTGGATAGTATGGCATAGTATGTTGCAGGGAATTTTCCTACCTTCATTAATCATATGAATTCCACTCTCCATCAACAGTTAAAATCGAAAGACTTGAGGATCCTTCACTACTTTCTTGAGATACAAATCACTTGGTCTACATCTAGGATCTCGCAAACTCAAGATACCTTGGATTTCTTGAGTATATTTCACATATTGGATTGCAAATCTACACCCACCCCCTTTTCTTCAAGGGTCAAGTTTTCAACCAAGTGTTTCTAGTCCTTTAGTTGATGTTATGTGGTATCAAAAAATATTTTAGTTTGCATATAGGATAGGAATCTCATAGTTCTATTGCATCTTTGATCTCTTTAGCAGATTTCACAGATTGGATGCAAATTTACACCCACACACTTTTTGTCAGGGGTCAAGTTGTCAACTAAGTGTTTCCACTCCTTTGGTTGATGTTATGTTGTATTGGAAAATCTTTGGAAGAATTTTTAACTTGACTCATAGTAATCTATATATCTCCTATGTAATCAGTTGGTCTCCCAGTCATTAAGGAACCAAATGTGCTTCATTAGAAAGTTTCATTCAATATTCTTTTGATGGTATGAAAATTTAGTGGGTTATTATAATTGTGATTATGTTGGCAATATTGATTACTGCAAATCCAACTCTGCATATGTCATTCATATTAGCTCTGGTCCTGGTTTTTGGTCTAGAAAAGAGTAAGCTTTCAATTCCCTTCCTCCTATGGATGCAAAAAAATGAGGTGTTGATAGCACTGCCACTGAGTCTATTTGGATTGAACAAATTTTTACCAAGTCTAGTTTTCAACAAGAGAAACCTACTCTAATTTGGGGAAATAATCAGAGTACTATCCATGTTATCAGGCATCCAGTAGAGCATCAAATTCCAAAAGCTATAGAAGTGCATATGCATTATCCAACAGTTGGTTAATGATAGGATCATTGATTTTCAGTATTGTGACACACTAATATGCAAGATGATGACATGTTCACTAACCCTTGACAAGGTCTCGTTATGTTCACCATCATACCTTGCTTTGGGTGAAGGAAAATGTCCGTAAGGTGGGGTTAATATCACTCCCACCTCTGATGTTTTTTGTTCTGAACACCTTGTACATGGTATCTATCATGACCTTGTAGCCAGGACCCATTTTGAGATTTAACATATTTTACCTATGTCCCTAATTTTCACTTATGATGGGGCGTTGGTGTACATACATCATGTAGTTAAGTTTATATAGATTATAGTGTATAATCCCGTGCATATTTGACTTATCACTGATTGGTAGGTGAACAAGCCAACCACCTATATTTAATGCCAGGCCCCTCTCACTGTATTATAAATACAGGTGATCTCTTCTAATTAAACACAAGACATATATTCTTTCTATTAGTTCTGCATTTTCTATTATTATTATGTTTTGTCTGTATTGAAAGATCATGGTTTCCATTGTATCGTAACAGTGGAAATGATTCAAATTATTTTTATCATGATCTAGAGAGGTATGCTTGAAGAAATTAATTAATTTTTTCAAGTGTATTTTGATTTTCAATCCTTTTGAAACCTTGTGCTAAGACCAAAGATAGCCTAAAATAGAATTGCTTGCAAATATTGTAAATTTGGTAGTGCTAATTTCTAACCTGTACCATTTTAGAGTTCGTTTACTACCATTTTGATTTCCCACCTAAAGCAGTCACTAAACATTGCAGTGAAAGTGAACTTGATAAATAGCTTTCTACTAGTATTCGCACATGATTGCTAAGGAATACTAGAAGAGAGCTTCTTTTCAATGATGGTATTGAAGTACATGTTTGTACTTCTTAATGAGACAATATTATAAGCTAAAATGGTGTTCCGATAATAAATCTCTATGGCAATCCCATGCTTGTTTAGGGGTGCACACATATTTGTTGTCTTGTCACACAGACACTTGGCGAACCAAATCCATTTACGTATTATAAGACTATAATAAGCCTTCAAAACCTTGTCAAACCAGCCATGGAATCAAGTCCTAGGGGAGATAAGACACTTCCAATGGTTTGGTCTCATAATTGATGTATTTTCCCATAGATTGCAAGAATTTTATATTAATAAACTGTAGAATGTACAAAATCCTTGCATGTATGCATGGGTAGGGCCTTAACCAATATATGATTCCAGTTCCCACCCAATCTCCTCACATATAATAAAATGCTAGAGACATTGAATAGAAATGTATTTGAGAAGCAAAAAATACACAAATATTTTTTTTTTCATTTGGGAAACATTGAAAAGAAGGGGTGCATCCTATTTCTTTCTAATATATACATATGAATTGGCTAATGCTATGTATTCATACCTAGTCAAACTTCATGTTATCAAAAGACAAAAAGTTTCAAAAATGAGTCCATCGATGACAGTAGACCATGTTTGTTCACACCCTGACTCTAAGCATGTATATCCAAATTATGTAAATGCTGGTATAGGTTAAGGAAATTTTGATATTTACGAGCAGTTAAAGTCTTGGCTTGCTCAACTGTGTGGAGATGCTACATTAGGCTTGTTAGGTGAGCCAAACTTGGGGTGATATTATAAATCTAGGTTTTCAATTCACACAAAGTAGGTTATTGCATCCCAAAAATTAAGATGTACTTAAAAATATTTTTAATAACAATCTCAAACTTCTCCTTTTCAAAGCCGTGGAAACTGTTGCTGAGGTGACCATGATATTATCTTCCCCCATCTAATCATCCTCATCCACTAGTTACCATTAGCAGGCCCCTTAAGGTTTTAAGGTATATACGCTGGAAGACAAGGTTGACATTTGTTCATACATTGTTTCAATTTAGTAGATCCTCCAAGGTGACTATCCATGTAAGGCAAGGAAGACATATGTTGAGCTAAGGCTCATAAGTGATTATTCTTTGCATGAATTCATCAAATCTGTGATGTTTTTTTAAATATCAAAGATACAATTTTATCTTGAGGGGAATCCCCATGATATTTTTTGAACAAATTATATACAAAATGATTTCCCAAGGGGATTCCCTATTTTGAAAGGTGTGCTAGAACTCCTCTCGTGCCTAAGGGGTGGAGATAACTTTGGAAAATTAGTCCAGAGTTGTTTAGTGCATCGATGAACAACCAATGATTGTTACTTGTAAAATTTTTCCATTACCTATATTTCAAAAACAACCTATCGCATTGAAGTTGTGAGAAATTTTAAGTGAAATATAAGAGACCGATTTCTAAATTTTGTAGAGCATTGTGAAGTCTGGTATTTGGTTGTTGATAATTAGAGACATTCTGAAATAGACATGATCCTCTCCTAGGTCTGTCGTGTAAGAAAAGGGAAAAAACTAAGTGAAAAACCTACATTAGGTGCAATTTTTAGGAATTATTCTATGGAGTGGTCCTGTTAACTGAATGGGAGAGGAATTGGGGTTTATGTAGGATTATGCAAGGGAGGATTCCTAGCGTATACAACATTAATTATCCTGCTGTGCAGTGCATAATTTTTATCAGTGTGGGAAGGACTGAGTGTTGAACCCTTAGTTAAACTGAGAGGGGGGGGGGGGGGTGAATCAGTTTAGTGCATTCAGGGTCTTTTACACTTATTTACATGTGATCAACTTAATGTACAATGGAACAACAATCTTAATAAGTGAGCAGTAGGTATTAAGTAGATTAAATACAGAAAATCAACACATAATCATCATGCACATAGACAATAGATATAAGTGGAAACCCATAAGAGAGAAAACCACATCTTATTATTGTTGTGATGCAAAGTCAAGTTCCAACTCCCTCTCACCACTGATTTTCTATAGGCTCCAACCTACAGGAGGCTACTACCTCAATTCTGCAAGCTACAACTTGCAGGGAAGCTCCAACTTCCATCTATTTTCTGCAGGGTGCAACCTACAAGAGGCTCCTACCTCAGCCAGCTATAACTGGACATATATCAAGCTACAACTTGATATGGAAGCACCAACTTCCTCACTATACAATAAAATCATATGCTGATTTACTTGGATATCAACTCTATTTTTCTCCTTCTTTACTGGTGTCCTTCCAGCCTTCCAATTTTGCTTTATATCATCTCTGGATCTTCACAACTCCTCTTTTTGCTCCTTCTTCTTCTTACACTCTCTACAATCACTATGCATACTGATATTACATGTTTTATACATATAGCTTTATGAATTTTTGTATTCTACAAGGAATATGAAGTGAACAGGCACGACTCTTTGCCTTCCACCATCTCATTTTCTCACTCATCATTTTAGGAGGTTACAACCATGTCTACTCATTTCAGAATTAAATTGGAGTTTTGCTTTGCCTACGGAGACTTGCCTTTGCATCACATACAATAAAAATAATTAATGAATTTACATTTGCAGTTACAACACTATTTCAATTCAACCCTTTCAGCCTCTTGCTTTTCCATTTATTTTGTTTTCTCTGCCTACTGTCCCTTTATCTTTTCTACCTACTGTTAGATTTATCATTGTTCTGCACACCCGTCTTTTTCTGACTTGACCCATGCCTTTACGATTTACACAGCCTCTGTCTCTTACATATCTTACCTGTATCTTTCCATGTTCTTCTCTTTGTGTTGGGTCACTTATACTCCCGAGTACTGCCTTCGTGTTTAGACCTTCCCTCTTAACTTACAACTGCAACTGCATCACACTGTTCTGCACGGGAACGGGTCCTTTTAACTACGCGAGCCTTTCCTTGCCATGTTCAACCTTTTCTTTTGTTACCCGAGTCGACCTCTGCTTCCACTATTTTCTTCACAAACAATGAAGAATACATTAAGCCTGGACATGAAATACATTACTATTTACCTCTGAAAAATATCACGTCCACTTTTTATTGCATTTTGGTATTTCCATCGTTATTTTCTATATGGATCCTTTGCTCTCCGTTGCGATTTACAAAGGGAAAATCACATACTTCCGGACTTGAAAAATTTTAGGCTTCAACTTCGATCTGCATCGCGTCCTCTCTTCTTTATCGCACTTCGCACTTTGGCGTTCCCATATGTTTATGTGATTTTTCTCCTACCTCGATTGCGATATTCCATGGTAATATTGCATCTCAATATCGGCTATCGCAATATCGAAATATCGACTATCGCATATAATTTACCATACCGTGCGAAATCATATCATATGTGATATGCGATATGCGATCGCATCACATCGCATTGCCACTTCACAGTATGCGATGGACTTCACATCGCCGATGTGCGATATAGCGCTGTGCCGCCATGTGTCCCTTCGCATCGCCACATCACATCATAACTTTGAACCCATCCAGCGGCTATCGCATTCGCTTGTGATGTCCGATATGTGATTGGGTCCCACTTGATTCCGATATAATCTATGCCGTCTATCTCCTTTAAACCTCATCCGTTTGTTTACGCTGTCCCACTCTGTGACACCGGTCCCACACCTTTTATCATTTTGCTCTTTATATACTTTTTGCTTTAAAACAAAACACGTCAACAAAATGTATTGGCCCCATAATATGCATAGCACCGGACCTCAAAAGGCGCTCAAATTATTAAATCAGATTCATAAATCATCGGGTCCGGTTTAAGGTTTAAACCTCGAGCAACTTCAATGGCGATAATCGTCGATCAAGGATCAGACGGTTGACCTCCTCTTAACTCACAATTTTGTTATGCCAAAGAATGTTGAGTCTCCATCGTTGATCCTAGAATGATCCAACAGTCATTACGTTATTGCGTGCCAACTATCCCAAAGGATAATGTTTTTGAACCTACGCGAAATAGGCGGTTTCAGTATGCCATGTGTCGCCCTCCTACCTGTATCGCGTCCATCTCACTTAAAACCACTTATCCTCCAAAAGTGGTGCAAAAACCCTCTGGTGGTTTTCGAAACCACTTTCACTGTTCCGTTTTCGCTGTTGGCTCATGGTTCCACATACAATTTTTTAATGTAGTTCCTCCACATCATCAATTATGGTTCTGGTCTTCATTCTAGGTACACCCTGCTTCTTTAACATTGCATCTGTTAACTTGACTACAATAAACCCAAGCGGAACCTTCCGATCTGTTCCACTAGCATTCTTCCCCACAAATGTCTGGTCTTATCCTCCAACAAATAACACCTCTTGTAGCCTCTTCCACTTCACTTTCTTTCTCTGCAACAATTCCATCTGATTCTGATCTGCTTCCTTGTCTTGGTGCTGCTCCTTTGTGCTCCTTTGCCATCAATGAAAATATTTCCAACAATGAGGCCTAGATTTTTGATTCTAAAAAAAAATTCTCTTTCTCGGGATCATATTCAAGGAGTAACCATGGATTAAAAGAGAAGAGTTAATTTTAGCAACGGGAGACAATAATAACTAATTGGAGTATTGTTAGAATGAATACCTTACGACCAACAATGTGAACCAGTCCACCAGATAGACAGAAACATGACATGCATTTAGACTGCAAACCCAATAACCTTGTTAGATTTTGTCATTATCAATGAGAGGGAAAGCTTTCATACTGTAACCATTGACATAATCTGATCCGGATTGATACAAGCTTGTTTCCTCCAAACCTTTATAGTACACCAAGTCCAAACTCGTACTTGATTTCCATGGGATTTCTTGTTATTTAATTCACTCATGTAATATAAAAATGTTGCTCTCCAATTTATGAGCTATGGAAGGAACACAAAAACAACACTAGTACCTTTTTTAAAGCATGAAATTTTATATCTATAAATTTTTTAAACAATACAAGAAATCAGATCCTTAAATGCACCAATTCTTGGGATTTTTTTTAAGATGAGAATTAATAGGCCACCTTTGCATCTTAATTTATTTTGATATCAATTGTTAGGCCAACTTCCATATCTTACACTTGGAATTTAAAGATTGTTTAAACTCCTTGGCACCTGTCGAAGTGTCAACTCCTTTAAGCTTTTCAGGATACCCTAAGAAAAGAGGACAAGTTTTCCAAAGAGAGAGGTGACTAACTCAAATTTCCAAGAGTCTGGAAAATCTTGTAAGAAGAACAACATTCAAATCAACATGCTGGAAGGTTTGTTAAATTTCAAAAGGAAGAAAGGATCCTTCTCAATCTCCAGATTAAGACAAAAAAATATGTTGGAAATTTGTGAAGTTCTCAATCAACACGCTGGAAATTTGTGTAGTTCTCTAAGGGATCTAGTAATAAGTAAATGTAACGCTTATTTGAAGTCTCAATGAAAGAATTCTCCTGATAATGTTAGAATGTATTTTTGCTGCGTGTGAATTAGACTAATAGTGTAGCCTTCAATTCAGTTTTCTTTAATGATTCAACTACCCTATAGACCTCAGAAATGGCAACACTCTTGAACATTAATTATGATTAATTATAAACACCTAAATTTTAATAAGGAAAAATATACCACAATGTTTCCAATTGGCTCCGGGAAATAAGGGAGCAGTATGGATAGCTATCCCCGTGACCCCTCGAATATGTGACCATTAAATATGCTTCCCAAATAATCACTTCCAACTCAAGCAACAATATCCCACAACCACTCATATCAATAGAGAAATTTTTGAACACCACAAGTCAAGGAACGATTGGCTAGCAAGAGTCAAGATCAGTGATTATAAAAAATAGGTGTTGAATACTTTTTGTATCCTTGTTTCCTAGATTATTTTCTTGAATTTTATCTATGTAAAAAAAAAGAGTAAAACGATTTCTAATGGTAATGTCAAATGGAAAGGTAAGAATTTTAAGGAAGTATAATAATATTTCTCAAATGTATGTCTCTTGGTCGGAACTTGCATTGAATATGCATTTTTAAAATAATTTTACATGAATGAGGTTGTAGAACAATAAAGTCCTCAAATGAAGAAGGAATTTATGGAACACTTTCTGAATTTATTTTGGTTCCAAGAAACTAACACAGGATGAAGTAGTCATTTCTATGCAAATTTGTATTCTTACTATGTTGGGCCATGCCTTTTAAAATGGTCAAAATGGGCATGTTGTTGGTCCTTCTATTATTAAACATATCGTTGAAAATATGTTTGATCCACCTGAAAAGGTAAGTGCAGAGCACTGTGAGCACTTAAGGAAATAGATTTTTCGGCTATCAATGCTTTTATTGAAGTATCTCCCCAATGATATTATGGACCAAAAAAAAGTACTTGAAAATTTAGTGGAAAACTGTCTCTCTCTAGAGGAAAGTGCCAACAAGCTGTGTGTCTTTGTTACTATTTGCCAATATATTCAAGCTCATGAAATTCCCTTGAAAACAATACTTCAAGTATTTCTTGATATTTTATGAATGTCCTATCTAGAAAACAAGGATAGCTAACCGAACTCTGGATATACTCATACCAGAACTATCACAAAGATTTTCGATTGGGAGAGAGAAAGATACCTCTGAGGATCCATTATATGAAGGAAATACAGGTTGAAGGGTGGCATTCAATTGCTAATTTGGTTCACATTTTCCAACTTATTTTACAACATTACAACCCTTTTTTATAGCTATTGAGTCCACATTGTGCCACATATGCTAAATTCTCTGTGTTGCCTTGGACTACGTCAAAAAACTCCCACAGAGAATAGACATCTAGATATAGAGCTCATTGGGCTTGTTGTTGCATGGAAAATACAACATCAAGCATAAGCAAAGGAAACATTAGATATAGAGGGACCTGTTTAGTCTATGGATAGGCCAATTTTGACTCCAGCTGCAAGAGGTTACATGATTAGAGTAACTGTACCTACAAAACATCCATATGATGCTTTAGGATTTGCAAATTCCTTGACCAATAGTGTTAAAACAAAAAGTGCCTTCCTAATTTTGGTATGATGTTGTTGGAGAGGTAAATCCCCTCTGCGGACAGAGGCGATCCCTACTAGCCCATATCAGGTCTAGCAACAACCGAGTCATGCTAAGACGCAAGTTCCTAATTGAAAAATACCAAGATGCGACAAGAGGCCTACCTTAAGTCCTACGCTGCCGTCGTTTGTGGAGAAGATGGCGCTTCCGTCCCTTGCTTTGGCAGATCACAATTCTCCTGCTCGATGCGATCAAACACCTGCATGTACAAGAAGAAACAATAAACAGACAAGCGTAAAACCTAATACATGCAATTATGTATTAGTTAGAGAAGATACAACTAATAACATAAAACATGAACATTTGAGTGGAAACATAATCAAAGTCGTTTATCCTTAATCAGAAAAAAGAAAGATACAGCCTGAGCTCTGACGCTGGATCTTCCTTCGGCGGGTTGACAGAGGAGTATGTCTTGGTAAAGCTCGTCGAGAAAAGGACAAGTCTCTCTCTCTTCAGTTGTCTGACGATAATCTCCTTACAATTGATTCAACTCTATTCAGGCTACCAAGACTACTTTGCTCAACCATTCAACCCCTTCATCAATGGAAGATGGCTATATTTATAGAGGAGAGGAGGAGGTTTGGATCCCTAAAATAGTGGAACGGAGGCCTTATCCCTTGGGAGGTTCCCCATAAGGTGGAAACAAGAGGCTAAAGGAGGAAGGCCGTGGTTATTCAGTCGAAACCACTCCTCATGACTCATCCATGAAGTTGTTGTAATCGAAACTTCGCCTATTTTTTTAAAAAACTTTCCATAAGAATATTGGCACGGGTTCTTAACTGGGACAGAGCGCCAAATAGCGCGGGCTTAGTGTTAATTTTCCTCATTGGCGCGAGGACATAATGGGCTACCAGCGCCAAGGAAAAAATAGGTGTTTTTAGGGGCTTGCTCAGGAAATGATCAACAAAAGGAATGTTGTCCTCATGGAAAGGGATGCAATGATGGTATTTGCAAGGCATGACACTGCTTATTGATCACATAAACGACCCTCCAATGGGCAAGATGGGGATTTTTGGGATGGTGACAAATTACTGTGTAACATACCCCCCCTAAAGCATGAGGCCCGAGAGAGAGAGAGGGGTGAAATGCTTTACGAGAACGTGTCCAACTGAAAACACTGCCGTTGGAAAACCTGCATAGACAAGTACAACTGATATCTCAAATACATGATGTATGTGGTATGGGCGCAGCCATCCATAACAAAGTATACAATAATCAAGATCCAAGGCATGGAGGTAGCCATATAGTAAGGATCGATAAATACACTCAGGTATGGTCGCAACTACACAATCAATGAGTCATGTAACCAATCATAATAATCCACAAAATCGCAGCCTTGATTCTAGTAGACAAAACCCAGGGTCTTGCACTCCATATCGACCCGAAAAAAGTACAAGTTCAGGCATGTGAATAAGTGAGCTGAAGTCGAACATGCAAGAACATCGTCTGATTACCAGCCAATGATGAAAGCTGTTAACAAACACGAGAGGGACCACCAATAATGACAATGACCCTCAAGGTACTATAGGTACAATCCACGGAATGTGAAAAGTGAGTTGGCTTCGAACACCTGCAGAATCATCTGATCGAAGGTAAATGGTGAAAACCTTGCGTCAAATGCGAAGAACCTGCCATTGAGGCATGCAGGCTCCAAGGTACCGGAAGGGAGTCTCTAGATCAACTTCCTGGATAATGAGCTGGAGTCGACAGGAAGTGACCTTGATCGAAGGTGGGCCATAGTGTTTCCCACATCATCGACGCGAGACAGAGGAAAATAATGTTTGTGAATCAGGACCGGATGAGAATCAGAGGAAGGTTGAAACTGCAGAGGTCAACTTCTCTTGAACATATCAGTGGCACGACAGTGGATTTGGCAGTATTTGACATCAAAAGATCAAAGGTCATGATGACGAGGCAAAGAGTAGATGAGGGGTCAAAAAAATATTACCCAAAACCACAGAGGCAAACAGAGAGTGAGATGAGATGTCCCCAACCCGACACGAATGCAGACAAGTGCCATGTTCAAGAGCGCCATACTGCCGAAACGACAACGATACTGGTTCCATTTTTCCCCACCATTTTTGGCGAGTACCCCAATTATTTTTGAGAACAAGCTTGAAGGGGATAGCATATGCTTGTAATATAAGTTCGTCCTTCGGACGAATCCATCCTATTACATTTAACGAGCCCTAGGAAGGAGAAACTCGAATATCATCATTACGACTGAATCCGATGTCATAGGGTTTAACAATTCTGACAAAGGAAGAAATCGACGTCTTTTCATGTTTAGAGAGTTTGGAAAGACAACAGAAAAGTAAACTCCAGCGTCCCTTTTCGTAAATAGTTCCTCAGATCCGAAAAGGTAGAAAACTATGTTTGAGAAAACCTCCTAGTCGCAATAGGCTAGGGTATTCCTTTTTTGTAAATAATCTATCCCAACCCGAAAAAGGGGTAAACGTATACTGGGTATATGTCATTTCGTAGCCAATTTAACGAGATCAAAATGACAAGCGACTCAACAATCTTTTCATGTTTAGAGCGTCAGAAAAGAGCTGAAAGTTGACTCCTCCTGGAGGAACGAGTGGTATAAAAGGTAGCAACTGGTTCCGGTAATGGTGGAACTGCTTAGAACAAGTAAAGGTTAAGAGGTTGGCTAACAAAACCACTCATCGCAGCGGTTCCTCAGGAACGGGTAAAACAACCAAGTGAAGGCATATGATTGGCTAAGCAGATAGTGACGATGGAGTAAGAAAACCAAGGCTCATCTGGAAAAACAGGCTGATAAAATGGCAATCACAAGAGGTAGAATGGGAATGGTTTCATTTTTACACAAGATTGAAATCAGGAAACTCTTCTTGAAGTTGGTTTCATTTTTACACAAGCTTGAAACAAAAATAAACTATGCTTGAAACCGGTTTCATTTTTACACAAGCTTGAAACGGAAACAAACTATGCTTGAAAAGTAAGCATGCCCCCAGCATGGTGACTCAATTTGAGGTACATGCCCCCCAAGCTTTAATCCATATGAAAGGCAGAAGGAGTGAAGGTTCAAGTTACGAGATCAAGAGAAAGACTCGACTGGTATTTTACAAGATCTTATCAAAGACTCAAATTGAACGAGAACATGTTTCATTGTTTTAACGAGGTTGACACATTAAAAGAACTATCCTCAGACGACCTTGTTTCTTTTTTTAAGGAGCTTGACACAAGAAAATGAACTGTGCTCTGATGAAAGCTCATCATGATGAATAAGAAGTCATGGCTTTCAAGAGTTGCCCGCTGGATGGGAGAACAACATCTAGGAAATCTGGACCTAATGCCCCCAGCACACTATGGACGACGACATCATCATTGAGTACAGGCACGGGGTAGGTAGCCGCATAGTTGACCTATGGTGGGGCAGATACAACGGGTGGATAAAAACCAGGAAGGGATGATGGCGGGCCAGTTGCCACATCAGGACCAAAGAACGAAAGCTGATCAATGGTCACGATCCGTCCTTCATGTGGAAAACAAACCACATGGAAAAGGGAGGAGACAAGTGCTCCCATGGCATAGGTGTAATCGTGCCCCAAGAGCAGATTGAAATCCAAGAGGCCTGGAACAACCATCACGTCCATATGGACGGTTTTACCTCCCAACATAACAAGTAACCTTGGAAGGATCCCTAACGGTTGACTAGTTATTTTGTTAAACGCCAACAGATTCTGCGTAACAGGCACAAGTGGCGGTGAACTGAAAGCTCGCCAAGTAGTTGAGGATAGAAAAATAGAGGCGCCTTCATCTATAACAGCGCTAGGTATGACCAGACCAGAGGTTTGTACCGTTATCTCAAAAGGCACATAAGACGGAAGGCAGTATCCTGCAAATCGACTCCAGTCAAAGGAAGCGACCAAACTACTCGGAGGGGCTACCATTGAACCGAGATGGTCTTCCCCTAGTGTTACGGAAGAAGAAGGAGCATCCTCCACGACCTCCATCACAAAGTAGGGAAGGGTATCCTCCGAGACTTCCATCATGGGAGGTGGAGGAGCAAGTCCTTGAGGTATAGGGGCAGGAGAATCCTTATCCAAGTCCGAGCAATCTGAAGAAACAAGAAGAACCTGAGGGATGTGAGATCCACTGTTGGTGGAAAAGACTTGGTGCACCGTAGACGGGGCCAGCTCAACCGATCCCACGACCAATGGTTGGTCAGGGATGGATTCATGAATTGGAATTTCCGGGGGAGTGGGATCGACCAAGGATAACTCTTGACCAATCGTAGGATGAGCTGGTGGAGGACTCAAAGAAAGCTGTTTGTAACCAGCTGGAAAGCACGATGTAGAAACATCCGAGTTGTCCAAAACTCACTTGGATTCATCCATATATGGAAAAAGGTGAATGGCATGGTGCCCTTCACACAACTTATAGGGATTGGTAATCTTACCTTGCTTCTTAAGAGTTTTACTAGCACTAGCAGAAGACATGCCCCCAACCTGACTCTCGGAAGCCATAGGCAACAATGGACGACCGTTGGACCATACTTCGAGCACCTTGGGAATGCCAGGGAAATCTCAAAGAAGATGGTTTCCCTGGCATAACATGCAAGGGAACTTGAATTTCCGTGGAGGGTCGGAAGGTTTATCAAGAGGAGATGTTTCGGAAGCAGTAGCTGCAGCCTTAGCCTCTCTCTTATAAGACTTCTTCTTCTTAGCCACCTGGTTACTCAAATCCAGACTTTCACCAGGCGAAGCAGAAGAGGAGGATGCAGAAACAGGCGAAGAAGGGGAGAGGTCCACCTTGGAATCAACATGACGTTGTTCAGGTGGAGGAACTGATTGAACAGTAGCCGAGACATTCGGGACCACAGAGGTTGAAAACAAACAAACAGGCAACCCAACAGTTAACCCAGGAAGGGACAATGTTGCCATATAAGAAGCACCAACATTTCCAAAAGGAGGAAAAAGACCATGATTCCCTTTAGAGGGGATTCCTTGGTTGGTGAACTCTGAAAAAGTTGCCATTAGAAACAACTTTAGAACAACACCCTAAGGAAAATAACTTTAACCAGGAATATTTCGTGGGCAGTTAATTTTTAAAACATTGAAACAAAACTCTACCGTTTCATCTTTTAAGAGTCGAGAAACAGGAAAAAGGTGACTCTATTGATTTCAAATTGGAAACAAGCGTGAAAGGACAAGCGCTTGATGATATTTTCAAATTTAATGAGTTAGAAAAGATTGAAATGACTACTCTGGTAATCTAGGCAAAGGGTGTACCAGATATCCGTGAACTACAATATACACCTTGGTTTCAAAAATGAAAGAGAAATCAACCAAGGACTTGACGTATGTGCAGGCAATCTCCCCGAATGCTGTGTCCAGTGTATCACGGGTATAAGGTGGTAGACTCGGCTTCCTACGGATAAAGGATAGCAACATAGTGGGGTCTCCCTTTATATATGCGACGGTACGGGGAGCACAAGTCCGTAGTAGTGCTGTCTAAAGCCAGTTGGTGAACGACAACTACTAGGTTTAATGACGCTGGAACACGTCACTAGCCTAGACCTCTAAATATTTTGTTAATGTTTCAATGCTGCCTTAGGGTAAATTAAATAAATTTTAGAGTTGATCTTCAATTATGTTTCAATTTTCAGGCCCTACCGAATGTCATCCGACAATCTCCTATATGCAGCTATATGAGGAAAAAAACTTTCAATTCGATGAATGCTATCTAGTTAAGGGAAGAACTTCAAACAATGATGCAAAAACAACAATACTAAAAACGAAAATTTTCCAAACTAGATGACTTTCACTATCCAAAAGTAATCTAAAACATTCAACGTTGCGAATTATGCAATGCAATCTATGCAAAATCCTCTTTTTAGAAAACTATGAAATTGTAATCTATGCACAATTTCCTTTTTCTTTTCAAATGATAAGAATGCACTCAATGCATTTTTCGACGAAATAAGAATCTACTTAATGCATGCTTTTAATGAAAGAGAATGCACTCGATGCGATTTTTAGCTTTCAATCATTAAACAATGTGATCTAAGTTCAATGATAAATCTCAAAAAATACTGTTCAATGCAATGTGATCTAATGCATTTTAACGAAAAGAAAACTATGAGATGAAAACTAAATGAACACAAATCTTCTTAATGAAGGATGAAGGCAAAAGGGATGCACACAAACACTAAGAATGCAATCGATGTTTCAAACAATTTGTAACGAAATTCCTTGAAATGTGACAAGACATATGAGGTCAAACATAAAGAGGACTTCCAAAGCATGAGATCAAAACAAGGCATTCATTCCCTTTTACATCAAGAAAACATGGAAAGAAGACATTTCAACTGAACAATGAGCAATGTAATCTATGCTCATACAGAGAAAAACCCAGAAGGGAAAGACACATTGGAGAAGGATTTAGGGAAAAAATCTCAATTTTCACACACCCTGAAATTGGCACGACTTTTGTAGGTGAAACTAGCGCCAGCTGGCGCGACTTGCTCACTGAAAAATAGCGCCAATGGCCAATTGGCACGGGTTGCTAACTAACAACAAGCGCCAACGCCTGAAAATGAAAAAACAAAGAATTTCTCCCAACCAAGACCAGACTCACCACTTCAAGAAAAATCTAAAACTAACCCAGAAGCAAAGTACTGACCAAAAGAAACTTCCAAACAAGGGAAAACCCTAGCACCTACAGGAGATGGCGTGACTGTCTGGCTGTAATCTGCGCTAGACAGGGGATGGTGCAAGTGATGAACTAGTAACCTGCGCCAATGGGCGTGACTGTCAGGGTGGAAACCGTGCCAATCAAGCCAACCATGAAAAGATGAAAATTTCGGAAAATAAGAGGTCAGATCTGATCCTCTGTGGCTGAACAGAGGCTTTACACTAGAAAAAAGCCAACCAAAATAGTTGATCAAGTAGACAAAGACAAAAATCAACCGAAAAGACAAGACAAACTCCAATCAATGTGTCCCCAGCGGAGTCGCAAGTTTGCTGGAGAGGTAAATCCCCTCTGCGGATAGAGGCGATCCCTACTAGCCCAGATTGGGTCTAGAAACAACCGAGTCACGCTAAGACGCAAGTTCCTAATTGAAAAAGAACAAGATGCGACAAGAGGCCTACCTTAAGTCCTACGTTGCCGTCGTTTGTGGAGAAGATGGCGCTTTCGTCCCTTGCTTTGGAAGATCACAATTCTCCTGATTGATGCGATCGAACACCTGCACGTACAAGAAGAAACAAAAAAAAACAAGCATAAAACCTAATACATGCAATTATGTATCAGTCAGAGAAGATACAACTCATAACATAAAACATGAACATCTGAGTGGAACCATAATCAAAGTCGTTTATCATTAATCAGAACAAAGAAAGATACAACCTGAGCTCTAACACTGGATCTTCCTTAGGCGGGTCAACAGAGGAGTATGTCTCGGTAAAACTCGTCGGGAAAAGGAGAAGTCTCTCTCTCTTCGGCTGTCTGACGATAATCTCGTTACAATTGATTCAACTCTATTCAGGCTACCAAGACTACTTTGCTCAACCATTCAGCCCCTTCATCAATGGAAGATGGCTATATTTATAGAGGAGAGGAAGAGGTTGGGATCCCTACAATAGTGGAAGGGAGGCCTTATCCCTTGGTAGGTTCCCCATAAGGTGGAAACAAGAGGCCAAAGGAGGAAGACCGTGGTTATTCAGTTGAAACCACTCCTCATGACTCATCCACGAAGTTGCTGTAATAGAAACTTCACCTCTTTTTTTAAAAAACTTTCCATAAGCAGATTTGCGCGGGTGCTTAACTGGGATAGAGTGCCCTTTGGCGTGGGCTCAGTGTTAATTTTCCTCATTGGCGCAAGGACATAATGGGATACCAGCGCCAAGGAAAAAATAGGTGTTTTTAGGGGTCTACTCAGGAAATTATCAATAGAAGGAATGTTGTCCTCATGGAAAGGGATGCAATGATGGTATTTGCAAGGCATGACACTGCTTATTGATCACATAAGTGACCCTCCAATAGGCGAGATGGGAATTGCAGGGACGGTGAAAAATTACTGTGTAACAGATGTTTCCTGGTGGTACTCTTAGAAAAAATATTAGTACACCAACATTAGCTGGTGAACCTGATGAAGAGTATGAGAAAAATGTTGGAATGCAAAAAATGATCATTAACTTTCTTATAAAGTTTTCCTTGTTTGCAGAACCCAAGGATAAAGGAAACTCTACAAGATAGAAAGAGGTGTTAATGCTGCTATCATAGACTTTGGAAAGGTTGCTTGGGATTTCACAGCCTTCAGGGAAAAATAAAGATCCTTTAAAATTTATTTTATAGGGCCTTGATGTCATGAGTAAGGTTTTAGAAAATCAGCCACATTTTTTTATCTGAAACAATGTTCAACAAGAAACTCAACTACTAGAACCTTGTTTCAACAACAAGCTATTGAATATAGGGAAATCATTATGTACTTTGTTAAAAATAGTATTTGATGCATTTCCATTAGATGATATGAATACATTACTATACATAAGAGTACTACAGCCCAAGGTTGAGGAACTGATTCAAAAACATCTTGCAGTGTTTACTAATCATCATATTTGACTTGAGATTAGCTCAACTAATTCAATGGCAAGATTTGTAGTTTCTGTTATAAAAACACTAGTATAGGGGAAAAAGAGTCTTATTGATTCCTTTCTTCTGCCTTTGATTCATGTTCTTCCCATGAATGAAGATGAAATTGAAGTTGAAGAAATTAAGGCAGTAGAGGAAATAAAAAAATCACCTTCTTTATCCATTAGAGAAGGAATTAAAAATCAACAAAAAGTCATCTAATTGTAGAATTCGAAATACTAGTATATGAAATATATCATAAAATTCCTCCAGTACATCAAATAATGGGAGAAAGGTGGGCAAAAATAGGATTTTTCATTTCTTGAGGACAAGCAATGTCGGGAAGTGGGGAACTGCAATGTTCCTAAGAAATTAATTTTCCAAAGGAAGAAGTAGCCTATCGATCCCCATAGGCTATAGTCCTCCATAAAGGGAAAAAACCCCAAAATTCCAACTATTGGGCAAGTTTTGGGGTATTTGGGCAAATAAACCCAAAATTGGGGTTTGGAGTAAATTTTACTCAATCATTTTCAAAGAAGAGACCCCTCATTTTGGAGTGTCATTGCGGATCAATTTATCTTTGTGTTTTTTTTGTAGCCAAAGGCTTTGAGGGTTTTAAGAACCATCCTCTCCTGTCAATTTCAGTGGTGAAATATTCCACCCTAATTGACATTCATTTTCTTTTCTACCTGTTTGGGCACAAAGGATTTTATGGTTGGGTAGCGAAATTATTGGGGTATTGGTCTTGGTTGATGAACTAGAAAATTATTTTTGAAGGCAACAAGTGTTGGATAAAGTTTTCATTGATGTTAATAATATGGCATCATAGGTATCTTTCCCTAGATAATATCCTATGTGAAAACCCTAGCAAGAAAACCCTAATGTGCATCCTAGGTGCATGAAACCCTAACATGCAAGAAACCCTAGATCTATGTAAAAGATACCCTTGTCCTAGATTGTTGAAGCATGGCCTAATGCCCTAACATAATGAAACCTTAATTTTTATTGAAATAAAACCTTGTACAAAAATATATCCCTAAGTGCAAACCCTAAGATGATGTAAGCACATGTATACATGAATGAACTATTTGAAAACCCTAAGTGTGCTTGACCTAGCATGTAAGAAACCCTAATGAATGAAGATCACATAGAATTCCTAGTAAATGCTAACCCTTGATGGAGCATACCATAGATTATTCATATGGCTAAACCCTAAATATTTCCATGATAAAGCATAGAGATTGAAGCATATGATAAACCATAGCTTACAAATATGAAGCCCAAGAATACCCTAGGTACCATATATAAAGTCATTGATGTATTTAAATGCGTATGTTGATGGTAATAAGTCCTAAATATATATAGATTAAAGCCCTTTCAAGAATAAAAATTGATATTACTATCCATAAGAAACATTTTTGGGAAAATTGTTGTAATAGTTTATAAAGGGCTTCATCCTCTCTCCAACAAATATTTCCTCATCCCCTAACCCTTTATCATTGCAGAAAAAATTAAAATTTTAAAGTCAAAATCCACTATGTTTCAAGCCTACCTAAGCCTACACATGTCTTTGTGTAATATTAATTCTATGCCAACATGTATATACTCTATGGACAAACTTGCATCTGGAAAAATAAAATATATTGTAGACATGTAGTATCTGCTAAGATTGGATTGTGAGTAGGATCTTTTTGGTGCAAGTTTTTGGCCATGAGATGAGGCATAATTTTTTTATCATTGGAAAAAAACTTTTGGCCTAGTGGAAGGGCACTATTTTTGGCCTATAGTGATATAAATCTTGCCCTCTTGAAATAGACCTAAACATATATCTTCCCTAGGACAATAACAAGCCTATTGACCTATGTATGTAAGAGAATGCAAAACTCATTAAAGTAGTATTCTTGGCCATGCAATAATTGTTGAAAGATCAATGAAAAATAAGGGTTTGGAATCTTTGAAATAGACATAAGGGTTCATTTGGAGAAACCTTGTGAAATTTTGAAGCTAGTCCTTGAAAATCATCCAAAAACATATATAACCTTAGAAGAAGTATCTTAGGACATGCATTGTTGAAAATTTATTAAAGACTCTTGCAGAAGCTAAGTTTCGAGCCATGATTAAAGACTTGTCTTTGTAAAATTGATGGAGAAGACCTACATTGTAGTAGCATTGTTGAAGTTCTTATGGAGTAACCCTAAAGAAGATTCATTGTGCATTGAAGAGATTTGGAGATACCTTTGATGCTTGTTGAAGTTGACTTTTGTAGCACACATAAGGAAGATTCCTTGCTATAGTCATTGAAGAATTTGTTGAAGAATAATTGAAGACTCTTGGTTGAATATATTCTTGGAAATATGTGAAGATGATGTTTGGAACTCATTAAAGATGTTTTGGAAGTTTTGAAAAATTGATATGTTGTCTTGAAGCAGTGGGTTGGAGCCCTAGAGGTTGGAGCCTTTAAAAAGACCAGGTTGGAGCTCGTGTTGTATTGATGATTGGAATCCTCAAGAAGACTAAGTTGGAGCTTGGTGGAGCACAATGTTGGAGCCTTGGATCAAGCCAAAGCCTGAGAGGATTGGAGTCCTCAAATAGACCAAGTTGGAGCTTGGTGGTGCAGTGCAGGTTGGAGCTTGATGAATTGACGATTGGAGTCTTCATCTAGGGTTGGAGCCATGAAGGAATCATAGGTGTGATTGTAATGATTAGAAATTGTATTATTATGAAATAGGATTGGAGTCCTCATTATTTTGATTAATAATATTCTTTACTTGTTATTCATTTTATGTTCTGTTTTTAAGTGATATTAACTAGAATAAAAGTAAAAATTGTAAAATAAATACTAATTCACCCCCCTATCTGTACTTCCAACAATAAGAATTCTTCATTGGCCCTTGGCTCGAGGCATAATAGGAGGGCAGTAAAGTTATTTATTTGTTATGTTTGGCTATAAGAAATATTTCTTTGTTTTTTATGGCGGTGAGCCTAGTGAACAACAACTTGTTGTAAGGTAGATTGTTGATCATGGAATTTCGTTGATGTGCCATGGATGGTTGGGACAGCTCGAGGGTTTATTTGGCATGGTTGAGGTTAGGTTTATTGAGATGGCTTCATGTGATGGAATACATGTTGGTAGGCTAGACTCTTCATAGAATCGTGGTGTTGCATTTCTGAGATTGAAGAGATTTGCACGAGTGGTATTTGATCCAGGAGTATGAGTACTTGTAGGAATGAGCTAGTGGAGATTGTGTAGGCTCAGAGGGAGTCTAACCTTATAGGGAGTAGCCCTATGGAGGTTCAGGATGTTTAGGTTCATATGTGATGAGGCAGAGGCACTATCGATATTGTTGGGTTCATCTACATGGCATGCTGCAGTGATGGATGCTAGATGGACTAGTGTAGTCACTGGATGATGGTGATTGTTTCCTAGTCTTGGAAGTACCTCCATCGCTAAGAGGGAGTTTTGATTTTTGTGTAGCTTGGGAGGTAATCCAAGCCTTGGTGATCAAGGGTTGGAGGTCAAAGTGCCACAAATGGTCTTATGGGATTGAGATCCAAGCTTGGGGGTTTTGCACCCATCGTGATTTGGGCCAAAACCATGATGGATTTACAACATGTGATGGATGAGGATGATATTACTCGGTGATACGATTCCAACACAATGAGAATCGTCTGAATCCAAGTTTTCTTTAGAGAGATATGAATTTTTGAATTCGACAAGGTAATTATTGGTTGCCAAGTCATGTAGGCTTGGTGTAAATAATCTCAATATATGTGTCTCTTCATAATTCATGTAGCCCCTCATTTAGGCTATAAATAGAGAGTGAGGTAGTGTTATTTTAGGATCCATTGAGTGGGCAACATATCCTCCATCAAGCTCTGAAATTTGGATGCCCTAGCCACAGCAAGAGAGGGTCAAGACAGCGTGGGACATGTTTGGATTGGAGGTTGAGGATCAACATGAGAGAATTCTTTTTGAAGGAAAAAGTGTTGGGTATAAATGTGTACTTGAATGAGGGTCAAAAAAGGTCTAAATAGGGTTTTCTAAGAACCAAGTTGTTGGGATAGTGGACTAGGTAGGAGAAGGTCATGAACATCGAGTAAAGGAGGCTAAAGGACAACATGGAAGAGGTTGCATTTGCTGAGGGTACATTGGATTGTGTTAGGGGTTGTTTAAGGGTTAGTCACTTGAAATTTCAAGGGATGAGAGGACAAGAAGTTAGGCCAAGTTCAGGGAGAGCATAAAGCTGCAGATAGGTGACTGTTTGGGCTCATTTTGAAGGGGATGGAAGCTACAAGATATTTGTTGTGCTAGGTCGTAGACCATAGCAAAAAACTAGGCCAAATTGGAGGGTTGTAAAGGGTGGAAAAAAACCTAAGGAGGTAGCGTGGCATGGGAGGAACCCCTCCAAGGTGGACCACAGTGCTAGAAGGGCTTGTTTGCTGACTGTGTGGTGAAACTATGGCTACAGTACGTGCCCTAAACAGGAGTGCAATGAAAAACAATGCAAACATTGTTGCAGCAGTCTCTTGTGGAGGCATGTTGGGTAATAGGTGTTGACTAGTTTAGATCGTGATTGTTGAGCATCTTGAGTGGTGTCATGAGGATGAGCTTCCGAGGAGGTGAAGGATCTTCCTAGGTGCACATAGTGTAGTTTTGGGTCAAAGTGTTGACTATTGCGTGGATTAGTTGATGGACAGCTTGAGGAGGCCCTAGGAGTTGTTTGGAGGATCCCACATGGATTGGTGGGAGGCTTGTCAAGAAACCAAGGTGATAGCAGGCACATTAGATCGAGAGGCAAGAGGAAAACAACAATGCGTGTTGAAAATGGACCCTAGTATGATGGATTGATGGTGTCCCAAGCGAGAACACATTGATGATGCCTATATTTTCACAATATCTCCTCTATTGCAGGGAAAAGGATGGATTGGTGGAGTCTATGGGAAACCATGTGTAAGGGTCTCCCAGGTGTGGGGATACCCTAAATAGGAGCAAATGCTACAGTGTGGACTTGGTCTCTCAAGGAATCTTGGAAGGAAGCGTGAGAGAGGAAAACGTGATAGTGTCCATGTTGGAGCCAAAGTGAAACACTATGATGGAAAAAGGTGACTGCTAGCCTAGTAGTTGTGGAGCTGAAGGGTCTGATAAACCAAGAGTAGGTTCGTGGAACCCGAGACGTGTGTGGAGAAATATTTATACAACAGATGATGGGAAGTCATCCTAGCCTGTGTTCATTGTGAGAGATGGACATCTTGCAGTGATATGTGGCATCCATCCATGCCCTATGATGGTATTCATCGTTGTAGTGCAGGAAGACCATAGTGGGTTGAAAACCCTGAGTAGTTGAGGAGAAGAAATGGGAAGATTAAGAGCTGTTACAAGTGGAGTTGTGAACAACTTTATAGGAGTATCGATGAGTTGTGACCTTGAAGGAAAAATGGAAAAATAGAGATCAGATTGGATAGCCAAGATTCAATGGCCAGATGGACTTGGAGCATTGATAGAGGTAGGAGCTGCAGATGAGGAGCCGAAGGACCGAGCAGGTACATGATATGACCGAGAGAACTTGTTAGATGCTATAGCCATATGGTCAGAGTATCTTGTATTGTACTAGTAGATGTATGAGGGCCATTATCCTTGGTACGAGAGCCCTAGACTGTTGTATTATATGTTTTTAATATAACGAAGTTGGGTTGAAAAATAAAAAAGTTGTGTATATTTGTGCATATATGATTTACTACTTTATATTTCCATTGTGCAAAGTAGTTTAGTGGTTGATATTCTTGGTTTGGTAGTGTTAGTGATTTAAGACTATAGCCTAGACCCAAGGTCATGGAAATTCAACAGGGTATTGATCACTAAAAAGGGAATGCGTCTTAGTCTTTTGGGGTAGCGTTCCCATGCCTTAAGTGAGGATAAGGGTGATCTACAACTCATGTTAAATAATTGACAAGATTATGAATAGAAAGGAGCCACGCAGTGAATTTTTATTTTGTTGACCCAAAAACTCATGTCTTATGACACATCGTAGCAATGGGTCCAACTACATGCAAAGTCTCAAATAAGGAAAATCGTTGATACAATTCTTCTAAATTTCTATGGTGTCCAAGGACAGAGGCTGCAACACATAAAAATTTTAAATTTATGTTAAATATGCGACCTCCAGTAAATGACATCCCCACCCATATCATAGGGTCGCACTACAAATCCTCAAGGAAGCCATAGGAAGATGTGACTTCATTCAATTGTGACTATGCAACCAAACTACGATGCGACTTGCATTGCGACCTCCAAGAATTCACACTTTAGCCAAGTCATTGGGTCACATTTTAATGCCCCAGAAAAATTTCCAGGGAATGAAACCTGTCCAATATGCGGTTGGGTGACCTCTAGTAAGTCGCACCTCCACCGGGGTTGCACCATCGCATTTTAATTCCCGAGGGGAGCATCCAGGAGTCACAAATTTGTTGTAACGGGACTAAGACACCCATAAAACTTGCAAACTACCTCAAGGGTCACATTTGTTCTTTCATGAGACTGTACTTATAAGGTCCAAGTCCCATGAATGTGAGAAGAAATTTCATATAAAGGGATGCCAAAATAGGTTCCTAGGGAGCGAAAAATTCTCTAAATTTGTTAAATAAGTAACTTCCAAAATTGTGAAAACATATGGTGTGCACATGAACCTTGCTTTGGCAATACCACCAGAGATAGGGATGGATGAGAATGTTGAAGGTTTTATGAGATATTTGAACCTTCTCGCTTATTCACAGAGAATATGTGAGTTCCCTTTTGGTGTTTTGACCCAATGTTTCTTGTCAGACTGTGTCAAGAAATGTAGGCCCAATCACGTTGTCAATCTGGAAATGGGAATGAATGCAAAGCTCGGTGGTTGGAACTAATGGCTAGTTTATTAATAAAAGACATAGTTTCATCTTTTATAATCCATGTTGATACTTTTTATTCAAGATTTGGAGATGATGTTTCATTGATATGCACTTTTTTTACGAGCATGGACAAACCATTCTTCTCCAAGTATGAAGCAATAATTCACATCTAAAAGTGAGCTTCAATAAGTGCGATGATTTTTTTTGAAGGAACACTCTCTAAACCTTATGAATGGAATCTCCAAGATATTGAAAGGAGAAAGACATTACCTAATGCACTTATGCCCCACTAGTTTTCCTTACCTAGCCCTAATCCGGAGTGCAAATCATGCAAAGTTGATCTGTGGAAGTAAGGAAGAAGTTAGGGTTTGGATTTGCTACAATTAAATTCATAAATAATGACATGAAATATAGGCCACCATTGGAGGAATTATGGCTCGAAGGAGTGGATTATTCCTTTATGGTCTCCTACGGAAAGCTATATTAGCACATTCCCTTGAATCGAAGATGCCTATGCAATTTAGGGCAATGAAACTGCGTCTAACACTTGTCCTATGGATGAGAGAAAGCCCGTAGATGAAAGCATCTCTGAGGAATTCTAGGAAAACCCTACAAATTTGTGTATTATGACAATGCCATAGCTTAAGAAAGGACCATCCAGGGGTCCGAAGTTGATTTCAGTTCTTCGTGATTATTTTTACATTTATGGTATTGTTATTTGATTTCCAATGGGTATAACTATTGTAATTTTCTTGTAGGGTAAATAAGAATGAGGATGTCGACCCATGAGGAGAGATCTAGGGCTGTGCGTAAGAAGTTGTACGACCAGGGTCTCCATTAGCAAGCAAGATAGATTCATATGAGTTGCATGAACATTCAAAAATATTAAAGGCACAACATCATTGTTGGTTAGATGAAAAGGATCATCACCTTATGAAAGTCTCCATATCATTGTAGCAATTGTTAACAACAAGGATTTTAGGGTTTCCAAGATCCCTCCACAGTCTCCACATGTATTATCCTCTGTCGCTATGTAAATGTTCCTCATCACGATGCCAATAGCTACGAGCATGTAAAAAGAAATATGCTTGAGAGAGAAATGAGGAAGTTCAAGAGTCATGAGGGGATGTCAAGGGTCACAGTAGGTGAACAGTCACGTCATCTCTATAAATGTTCCCTCATGCCTATTTGTAAAGAGGACTTTAGCACTTGAGTTGAGGCTAGGATTAGATAGTTGATTTGTGCTTGAGGGCTAGAGCCACTCAACTCTTGGTAGCCAGTAGAGTGAGCTGTAGTGAGGCTAGGATTTTGCATTGGAGAATGATACAAGTAGCCCACATTCCACTGTTGGGTTTTGACCAGTTACAAGATATGTACTTGAAGTTGCAGCAACATCAATAATATGTTCTCCATGTTTGGGACTGATTCCCATGCTTACTTATGGTGGTTTAAACCAAGGTCTATAGGAGCTTTGAAGAGTTAATAATAATGAAAATAGAGAAATACAAAATACTTGTTAAAATTTAAATAAATTTTCTAGGCAAGGGATATGGAGCATTATTCCTCTTTACCATAAAAAGTGCCTTGCATACCATATCAACTGTGAAGTAAAAGGAATTATAAGCTTCCATATGCTTTTGCATCTCTTTTATTTAAATTTACTCTTGTTGTGTGTGGAGGGAGAATCTAATTGTGCATAATACACTTGGTTATTTTCTCGAGCATGAATTGATGCCACACTAGCATCTTCCATATGTTGAAATGGAACCTCAATTTTTTTGTAATTTTGTTGACCCTCTATCCCATTTTCAGGTGTAAATCCTTATTTGACTGTAGGCGTGTAATCAATGACAGGAGTAGGTTCATAGATTTCTTATAAGGCCTTTTGTGTAGCTACTATAGGAGTATATAATGAAGGAAATTTGGTATTCTCTTCTCTCTTTGTACCTTTTACTTTCAATGCAATGTCTATTATTTTGGATGGAGGTATTGATAAGGCTGGTCCAAACACTACTCCATGGAAAATTGTGTTAGTATCTCCAACTCTCATAGTAATCAGATACGCAACATCAATTGACCCATCAAGTACTCCATGGATAGGCTGAATAACAAGAGAACCATTTACATGAGCTGGATGTGAACCAATATTAGTGTCTCCGGGCCTGTGTTTTTTAGATTTTCCATCATAAGGTGTTGTAACCCAAAGTTTTGTAATTTCTCCGGGAAGTAGAACTGTGTCTGATTTTCTTAGCCTTCCTCTTTTATTTTTATTAGAAGACCCCATTGCATAAGCATATTTCCATCTATAATTTGAACTTCAACAACAACTAACTTTTATATATAATGATCACTGAATGAGAGTCCAGACTTTCTGCAACAAAAAATAGTATTCAATTTAACAAAGGTTTCAAGAAATCAATATTTTGCAACCAAAATTTCCAAGTTTCTTTATCAATCCCTGATCTGAGTATAAATGTTAGTTTTTCTATGCTAATTTCATTTTCATATTTATAATTTACTTGTTGATCTTATGCTTGAGGTACATATGTTTCCTTGTTACTTATGTGTGTCATACAAGTAATTTAACTGAGTTTTTATGAGTGAATACAAGAGCATAAAGTATGAATTTAAAATTCTAAACAAAAGCAACATAAATAACATAAAACCATCACATTGATCCATCAACACAGAGTTTTGATGAATGATTTCACCCCTCTGGGCTACATCTCCTGGTCCAACTTCCATGGCTTGGGCCTCTATATTAGCTCAATAGTGCAAAAAATGATGTTTACATACATCAAATTCTCTTGAAACATACTCCAAAGAGTTCATAATGTCGAAATCTATAAGAAATGACTATTCATTCACTCTATTTGGCCTCCCTTCCTGGTGGCCCTTAGCTTCAAAATTCTTCAAAGTGACAAAAACACCTGTAGAATTTCTCCCCTACCTTTGAAACCTATTCCAATGTGTTTAGAGCATGCCAATATGCTAGGAATTAATCTTTCTGAGCCAAAATTGGTCGAAATTTTCTCAAGATATGGTCAATTTAATTTTTCCCTAGAATCCTCCTCCAAATCTGGAGAAGACTCCAGATAAGTCCACTAAACTGATGATTCCGCCGAAAATGGTAGTTCTGCTAACTCTACCGCCAATTAAATCCAAATTAATTAGTATTAAAACTGCGCTTATCAGTGGCTAAGCTTGCATTAACTGTGCATAAGCGCATTTCATAAAACATGGGTTAATTAAAATTAAACACCAGATTATCATTAATTAACCAACACTTATATTTTTAACTCCGCCATTAAACTAAATCTACACTTGTGGTTTTGTGGAGAGGTAGTATGGGAGGGGGCTGGCCCCCTCCATTCCCGCCATCAAAATATGCATTTAATTCAAATAAATGTTGGGCGCAGAGCTTTTTCAAGGAACACAGCTTGACCTATTGGTAATAGCGTTGTAACGTTTTGGGGGGAGGTCACGGCTTCGAACTTGACCTCTGCCCCTATACATATATTTTTCCCACATTAAATATACCCCATCGTAATATATCTCCCAAATCTTAACTTGCAGAATTTGCAATATATAATGTGCGCCTCCACATTTAATAAAATTTGGACTATGGTCTTCGGACTATGGTTTGCGCTCCCACATTAATAAACTTTGGTTTATATATGTATCATTTCAGACCTTAGGATAGTACATATTCCACCACATAAATATTAATCCAAACTTGGACCTTAGCATAAATGTGTAATTCAAACCACCATAATAAAAATTGAACTTTTAACTTAGGAGAAGATTCTTCGTAATAAAAAAAATTCAAATTCAACCTTAGGAGGACATTGGGAAATTTCACCTTCTCAAACCAAACTGGAGAATCTTGTTGTGACACTTGTCACAGTTCCACTGGGCATAAACTGAAGAATATTACCTGCATGCTGATTGGGCTGCCATGTCATCAGCCTATCATTGTTATGCAAATTTTTTTTTTAAATTGTCTGTTCTTAACGGCGGTTAGCAGGCTATAACTTCTTCATCTGGACTCGGTTTTCAACGAAACAAATTGCATTGGATTCTTGGCGATGAGCTTTTCACTGTTTCTTAGTTTTCAATCAATTCTGAGCACTTCAATGTTTGAGCTAAATACTAAGCCTCTGGTCATTCCTCCCCACTAGAAGCCTTTTGGACCCCAAAAGCTCTCTGAACACTGATCATGTGGATGATGGTACTGTTCCCTCACCCTTCCAGTCTCTATCCACTGAAAATTTCCCAATTTCATCAATTGGAGATTTTCACAAAAAGTTAACTTTTTCCTTAATTCTTGCGACCTTCTTTGCTGTCATTGACACTGTCATGCTGCAATTTTTCTGAATTTGTAGAGCAGCAAGCTATTCTTGCAGAAAACCATATTGTTCCTACCTTGGTCATTAATCAAAGAAAACTTAAAAATTGTCTCACAGCACACTATCACCATGGTGATTCTTAGCTCATCTCGCTTTGTACTTGCCATGAATCTTGACCAAGTATATTCGCCATTGAAATGTACCTTTTGGAAACCAAAAACAAGAATTTGTGGAACCCATGCCTTCTTTTCCAAGATTCTTTGTCGCTTTCTCTTTGACCTTTGCACTCTTGCACCGGCATCCTATTTCCAACATTACTCAACTCTAATGTTGACTGCTGCAAATGTTTTACATCCTGTTCACCTCCTTTCAAAGGAAACCTGTTAGAATCCTGAAACATCTCATTACAAGCATAAGCATCTTTTTGAAAAGTTTGATTCAAAACATCTCTTTGTTTGATCATTAACAATGTCAAATTCTGACTTGCATTCACTATCCTCTTCATTTCTCCTGCACGTATAAGAGACAAACTTGTCTTCTTCTTATGCGCTCTAATTATGTACTCAGTACCATATTTAAACAAGTGATACTTATTATCATGGCGATGAAATACTTCTTTCATATCATACAGATAAGGAATTCCGAATACAATACCTGATATCTCAACTGACACCACATCAAGTTCAACTTCATCAAGAACGTTTGAATTGATGGTGAATCTTAGTAAGAAATTCCTTTTAACCTGGAAGTTTTCATTCTTGCATATCTAACCCAAAGGATATGGTTTTGGATGTCTAATAGTTTCAAGGTCTAGCTTCTTAACCAATTCTTCGGAAATCAAGTTAGCTTGTCGACCCACTATCAAAAAGTGTATCAATCTTGGTATGTTTAGAGACAACTCTAATATGGAAAAGTTCTATTCTTTTATCTTCATCATGAGTGAAATTTGAACAATTTGAAGAAATAGTGCTTGAAATATGTTTACCTTTCAAACCCATGGCCGTAATATTTGTCTCATCTCCTGAATCTGACCCTAAGTCATGTTCAACTATAGCAAACAATTTCCCCTTTTATTTGGCTTTCAATTTGTTTGGCTTCAGTTCTGGATGAAGTTGCCAACAATGGTCTTCATCATGGTAAATATTTGAACAATTTTTGCATGTGATTTTTTCCTTCTCTCTTTTTATAGAGTTGTTTCTCTTTCCTCTTCCATAAAATTTTCCCTTTCCTTTACCCTCACTTTCAATTTTCTCATCTATGTTTTGTTTCCCTATTGCGTCTAAGTGTGTGGCTTGAAAAAAAACTTCATGTATATTTGTGGGATTAAATATGAGAATAGTGTGCCTAAGGTAACTGTGCAAACCCCCAACATACTTTAACAAAGTTGATTGAGAATATAAATTAATACCCAAAATTAGAGGTCTTCTCCTAAATTCATGAGTATAATCTTGTACACTTTTCCCTTTCAACTGTCTAAAATTTTTCCAATCCATAATTTCATTTTGCATGTAAGCTAATGGATAGAACTTCCTTTTAATGGCAACAATAAAACTTGACCAAGACATAGAGATCTTACCGTAGTTTTAAATCTCTTCTTGAGTCCTTGCTTCCCACCATAGAAGTGTAGATCCTTCCATCCTCAAAGAAGCCAATTGAATCTTTATGTCATCTTCATGAAGGTTTTGAATCCTAAAATATACCTCCAATTGACGTATCCAATTGTCCAATCTTTCTGCATTTATCTCGCCATTATACATTGGAAGCTAAAATTTGACATCTAGTTTGAGTAAGGGTGTCTTTCCTTTTGTGGAATTTGAGTGAGTGTGAGTGGGTTTTGTGGTGAAAGTGGAAGATGATGTCGATGGAGATGATGATGATGATGAAGATGGTGGATATGGAGGTGGATTTACTCTTCTACCCTTTGAACTCTTCTCTTCATCCTTCTTATCATCTGAAGTTCCTTCTCCATGTGGAGGCTTAGAACCTTCTCCTGCCATCCCAAGAGTAAATGCATCAAACATAATTTTAACCATCCTCTTTATGTCATTGAAGTCTCTCTTAACATCATCCTCTTTTGAATGACCTTGAGTATCTCCAACACCTGACATGATGGCTATGGGTTCAAGCTCAAATTCTAATGCTTGTACCTCTTCAATAAACTAAAATTCTTGTGCAATTTGTACCTCTTCAATCTCAGCTTCCTGAGACAAAACTTGAGGTGCTTCAAGTGCAAATATGAGTGGAAATTTGGGTGAAGATGGTGCTCTTGTAGCTATCCTTATTCTAGTCCATCTCAGAATTTGCAACCAACAATTTCCCTTCATCTTTCTACAACTTTAACCTTGTCATCGTCACAAATTTTCAACCATTAAACTTGCACAAAACTCAAGAAACTATCAAGCAAATAACCTTTCCTTTCAACCAAGCTCTGATACCAACTTGATTTGAGTATGAATTTTAGTTTTTTTGTGCTAATTTCATTTTAAAATTTATAATTTACTTGCTGATATTATGCTTGAGGTACTTATGTTTCCTTGTTTCTTATGTGTGTCAAACAAGTAATTTAACTGAGTTTTTATGAGTGAATTCAAGAGCATAAAGTATGAATTTAAAATTCTAAACAACAAAAACGTAAAGAACAACAAACTATCATAATTGATCCATCAAAACTGACTTTTGATGAAGGAGTTCACCCCTCTTGGGCTACGTCTCCTTAGTCCAACTTCCATGGATTAGGCCTTTGTATTAGCTCAATAGTGACAAAATTTATGTTTACATGCATCAAATGCTCTTGAAAAATAATCCAGTGAGTTCAAAATGTCGAAATCTATCAAAAATGACTATTCATTCACTCCATTTGGCCTTTAGTTGATTTAGGCATGGCATTCCTTCTTGGTGGCCCTTGGCTTCAAAATTATTAAAAGTGAAAAAAATACATATATAATTGCTCCACTGCCTCTACAACTTGTTCCAAAGTGTTCAGAGCATGCCAATCTGCTAGGAATGACTCTTTCTGAGCCAAAATTGGTCGAAACGTGCTTAAGATATGGGCAATTTATTTTTTCCCTAGAATCCTCCAAATCTAGAGAAGACTCTAGATAAGTCCGCCAAATTGATGATTCCATCGAAAATGGTGGTTTTGCTAAATTTTATTCCAATTAAATCCGAGATTAATTAGTATTAAAACTGTGCTTATCAGTGGCTAAGCTCGCATTAACTCCGCATAAGCGCATTTCATAAAATGTGGGTTAATTAAACTTAAACATTGGATTATCATTAATTAACCTGCACTTATATTTTAACTCCACCGTTAAACTAAATCTGCACCTATAGTTTTGTGGAGAGGTTTTATGGGAGGGGGATGGCCTACGGGGCTAGCCCCCTCCATTCCCACCATCAAAATGTGCATTGAATTCAAATAAATGTTGGGTGCATAACTTTTTCAAGGAACACAACTTGGCCTATTGGTAAGAACGTTGTAACGTTTGGGGGAGGTCACGGGTTCGACCTTGACCTCTGCCCCTATACATATATTTTTTCCACATAAAAAATACACCACCATAATATATCTCCCAAACCTTAACTTGCGCACTTTGCAATATATAATATGTGCCTCCACATTTAATAAACTTTGGACTATGGTCTTAATAAACTTTGGACTATATAAACTTATACATTAATAAACTTTGGTTATATATGTATCAATTCAGACCTAATGATAGTACATATGCCACCACATAAATATTAATCCAACCTTGGACCTTAGCATAAATGTGTAATTCAAACCACCATAATAAAAATTGAAATTCGAACTTAGGAGTAGATTCTTCATAATAAAAAAAATTCAAATTCAACCTTAGGAGGACATTGGGAAATTTCACCTTCTCAAACCAAACTGGCGAATCCTATTGTGACACTTGTCACAGTGCCACTGGGTATAAACTAAATAATATTCCCTACATGCTAACTGGGCTTCCATGTCATCAACTTGTCACTGTTCTACAATTTTTTTTTTAAATTTGCCTGTTCTAAGCGACGGTCAACAAGCTATAACTTCTTCATCCGGACTTGGTTTTAGACAAAATAAATTACGTTGGATTCCTGGCGATGGGATGGTAGATGTCATTTAGTTTTCAATCAATTCTGAGCACTTTCATTTTTGAGCTAAATACTGAGCCTCCGATCAATCCCTTCCCCGTGAAACTTCAAACAAAAACAAGGCCTTCTCAATTCTATTTTGAAATCTATACTTTAAAGTGAAATGTAAAATGATTTGTGAACTTGTTGCATACCTCAGATTTATCAACCATGTCTAGACTCCAAAATATTTTTCTCATACAACCATATTAGATGTTAGATAGGATGAACACTTTTTGAGAAAATATAATGTTATGGACTTGTGCTTGCATTTCTCATGGAAAAATAAAGAATCCCAATTACATTACATGTTGTGTCTATCATATGAGAGTGAGAGTAAAGGAAATTACACTCCAAAGCATGGTAAAATATGAAAGCTTATAGGCTAATCTATTTTGAGATATTTATTTGACATGCTTCCAAATCTCTAAATGAAGAAAATCATAGGTACATGTAACATTTGAAATGGATTCAAAGACAATATCAAGGTGTAAATCCTGATTCTGTACGCATGTAATCAGTGATAGGAGTAGGTTCGTAGATTTCTGATAAGGCCTTTGGTGTAGCTATTGGAGAAGTATAAAATGAAGGAAAGTCAGTATTCTATTCTCTCTTTGTACCTTTTACTTTCAATCCAATGTCTGTTATTTTGGATGGAGATATTGATAGGCCTGGTCCAAACACTACTCCATGGAAAATTGTATTAGTATCTCCAACTCTCATAGTAATCAAATATCCAACATCAATTGACCTATAAAGTACTCCATGTATACGCTGGCCAACAAGAGCTGAATGTGAACCATTAGCGTCTGTAGGCGAGTGTTTTTTATATTTTTCGTAAGGATTTACACCTATAGGCTGGCCAAAAAGAGCTGAATGTGAACCATTAGCGTCTGTAGGCGAGTGTTTTTTATATTTTCCGTAAGGATTTACACCTGAAAACGACACACACTCTCTCTCACACACACACACACATGCACACACACACGCACACACACACACATATTATTTTCTACAATTTTTGCAAGATATTGGATGCTATGATCGAAAGGGGAAAAAATGAGTAGAACTTTGAGAGGCAATTCCAAGGCCATTAACTTGAATCAATTATACGAAATTATACAAGATAAAATATCTAGATTTGATTGAAAAGAGATGCAAATTTTTTTATAGATGAGACAAACATCTAGATAAATGGGAAAGTTGCAAAAGACCCCTCTATAATATATATTGTAAAATTCCTTCAGTTGAGCATGGTCATAGGAAGTGCAAGAATACCAATAAGAGCTTGTACTTGTATGGAAACAAAATGTAACTCACATAATGCTAAGATCACTCCAACTTGAATGTGAGATGGTGCTACAAAATCAACAAATAATTTCTAGTTGAATTGAATTGGCATTCTACTTCTTACATTATATTGGCATTGAGATGTCTCTTTCTTACACAAAAAACAATATTTTTGTAAGAAAGAGACATCTTCTTCGCAAAAAAGCATAACATCCAAAGCAATTCCACTGGAATTGGAGTCAAAATAATTGAAAACAAATTCACTTAACCCTAATATAATGTTACAATTGATGATAATGTAGTATGACTTCAACTAAGAGATGCAACACAAAACCTAGGTGGCTGAGCCAAATTGCATTAGGAATGATAAGTGGAAAGTATTGGTGCCTATACAGGGGCTACCAGGGCTACCTATAACAAAACATTGTTACAAATTTTACTAGTATATAAGCCCCAAATTTAGGTACCAATTTCTACACCATGATGCTAATTCTTCTCAAACGTTGTGCCTCATTCCCTATAAATCACTTTTAATTTTGAATTCCTCTCTTACAAAAATTTTTGTCATTTATGACATGTTGCAAATAAGAAGTGATTGTATCATCATCCTTTTCTTGAGGGACACATTGCGGAAGATATTTTTTTACTATTATAGAATTTTGTAAGCATTACTATAACTCAAACGAAGTCACTTATTTATTTATGTATTTATTTTATTTTAATTACACATTATACCTATACCCTTCTAAGCTTAATTTATTGACCTTAAGGTGGTGGTTAATTGCTAAGTTGGTACTTCCGCTTTCAAGGTTTCCAAAGTCTTTTCTTTAATGTGTGGAATTATAGGGGGTAAATTGGGAGTTATAAGGGATATTGTATCTATTTTTTTTTTTAGTGAGATACTTTGATCCATGATTCTCTTATGATTTAATCAAGATAGATATCAATAAGTTGGAACAATAAGCCCAAATTAGTAGGCCCAATTATGAATAGGAAAACAATTATGAATGCCCATCATGAGAATTTTGTTGATGGCTAGAGTCTATTGCTTCACTCGAGGGTCTAGTAGGATGGTTGATCATAACTATCACTATAGTGATTGAGTAGGTGCATTTATATGCTAACCCCTTTTTTAACTTGACTTTTTCCATCCCCCTGTCAAAAAAAACAACTAAGGTCAAGAGAACATATTTGAGACTAGAGAGTGAAAAATAATTAATGCATTCATGCCATTACATTCCCTAACCTGTAAAACTAATTTAAACCATCGAATGCAATTATAAATGGTGCCCCAACTACAAAATGCCTTATTGTCGCACTAGAAAACCAATTTCAAGGACATAATTCTAACATATAACTGTTTTGGAGCTGAATGACTTGGTCATTATATTGAGACTGACTTATACATATATTTTAAGGATATATGTTCTTCTGGAGCTTAATTTTTTGGTCATTATTTTAGGATTGACTTATACATAACTTCTGATGATAAATTCCATTTATATAAGATGGAGGATAAATGTCATTTATATAAGATGGAGGAAAAATGTTATTTATATAAGATGGAGGTTTCTCATCTTGTGTGATACGCCTTGTTGCATAAACGAGTATATCTATAAAGTCTCTCTAAACTTAAATGAAGTATGTTCTCAAAACCTGATTAGGGTTTCCATTGTGGATTAGCAATAAAATTTGTCTTGGAGGAAATTTAACTCAGATTTAATATGCACCTTTATTATTTGAATAAAATCATTGTTATGATAGTTCTAATTTTAGTTTGTTAATAACCATAAGATATAATAAGATGGGAATGGCCCAATAATAGAAAAATATTTGACTCATTGCAAGTGCTTCCTAATAAATGCCAATGAAATTTGAAAAACATCTCTAACATTTAAATCCGTGAACAAATTTTACTTCCTATAAGATAAAATAAGATGGGAATGGCCCAATAATAGAGAGATATTTGACTCATTGCAAGTGCTTCCTAATAAATGGCAATGAAATTTGCAAAACATATCTAACATTTAAACTCGTGAACACATTTGACTTCCTACAAAACAAAATCCAACACACATCGTCCTTGTACAATCTAAAAAGAATTGATCCTATGGTATTTATGGAAGTACCCATAGAAAATATCCTCACTAAATTCAAATATAAAACGTCGTAACAAGTTATGCAAACAACCAGATTAAGTACGGTGGATTGAAAATATTTATTAAAATGCATTCTCAAAATTAGAGCCCAAAGGTAATTGGCTTGATTTGAAAAGACAAACTGATAGTTTCTAGAAGTAAAAAGAGCCTTATAAAATGGTTAAGCCTATTATAATTATAGTCATAAAACTTTATTTTACCTCTCAATATATCTATGATATATTAAGTGGACATTGAACATCCATTGGAATCAAATGTTGCATTATTTACTCATGCTCATCCTAACAATCTATAGTAAAAAAGGATTGACTTGATTTGAAAAATGATAATTTGAGTTGAGTTTGAACAAAATAATTACCCCACACTAATCCCACCAGGAATGAATTTGACCTTTCATTGGAGAAAATCAACCCTGAAAGGAAAAAAACAAAGGTTATTTTCAAAAATTGATTTATGATGTAAATTAAACTCTGCAGATTTGCCAAATCCAAGGTTGGAAAGTCCAACAAGAGAAAAAGTAATAATTGTTTCTTTACCAACACTAAAATGTCCCCAATGAGACACTAATAAGGCATGATTGTGTATGATGAGAAATGCTAAATGGTTGTTAGTGGTTCTAACTTTTAAGTGTGAAAACCTAGCTTTGCCGGGTTCTTGCTATGATATTGTCTCCTTGATGTGCCTCTAGCCTCTTTCTCACATGCTTGAGATATAGTGGTATGTTTATATGCAGTTGGTTGCATGTACTTCCTTTGTGGCCTTTCCTGCTAGTGAGGGGAAGACCTCATAATGGCCCACACCCTAAGCATTGCCCATTCTACATCGACCTCAGAGTAAAATGGCACCAAAGAAGGAGTCTGTGACTATGTAGCAAAAGCCTTTTGAGGTAATAGTTATGCTCCTCTTTCTAATATTCATGTTCAAAATTCAGTGGATAATACATGTTCTAATTTTAGCTAGTATTCATAGGTAAACTTTGTAGCTAGAATCCCATTTTAAAGTATGACTAGAACTTGTGTCTAGAAGACACGAGAGCTTTAAGGTTGGCATATTAAATAAATACATATGGAATATTACTAAGGGATTTTATATGTATACATTTAAGAGGCCTATATATGCATGGATGTACCACAAAAAGTGCCTTTTATCTAAAAGTTGTCTTTTCTCATTGGATTGAGTATTTCTTAGTAAAGAGTTATTTGCTTCATTGCCTAGTTTGGGTGGAGTCCGTTAAGCTATTAATGCAATATTATAATTTTTTTGAGAGGCTTGTAGAGCTTATTGTGAGCTCAAGAATACATTTCATACTAGACCCAATAATCCAATAGGCTAAAGGAGTCAGTTCCCCCCAGGGATCTCACTTAGCAAGCCTCATAAAATGCAAAGTAAATGCGAATAGAAGGTTCTACATTCAAATCATTGGTTGCTTACTTGTGGCTGCGTGCTAGGGGGGTGCCCCACATTCAAATCATTGGTTGCTTACCTGTGGCTGTGTGCTGGGGGGTGCCCTAAATTCAAATCATTGGTTGCTTACGTGTGGCTACGTGTTCGCGGGGGGGGGGCATGGTTCACCTAGGGGTTATAGTGGTGGCAATTGGAATCAACTTCGTTTCATGCGAGTATAAGTCCATTGATATCCAAGTTGAGGATATAATTATCCACTAACCTGTGCAGTATATTAATCATCCAAACACCTATTTTTTTTTTCCAAATCCATAATTGTTGCATCAATGTCTGCCCCATGTAGCAAAAAATCCTCCCAGTAATTCAAAACCCCAGGATGATTGGATTTTCATTAAAAGGAAAGGTTCAAACATTGGTAAGTAATTGCAACATCAAGCCATGTCTCAAACTATCGTATCCACCTATGGTACTATAACCCTCTTACATGCAACCCTAATGACACCTTAGGGGCAAGTTGTAGTCCTTAGAGCTTTCAACCTTTCAGAAATGAAAACCTGCAAACCAAGTTGCCACCACCTCTACTGCACCTGCCTGCAGAGTCTTCTACGCAATAAGGAACAATGCCTCTATAGAAACTAAGGACAATGAATGATTTTTTGAATGATCCTGATGAAATGGATGTAACAAATGTGTGTGGTTACATTTTGTATCTCCCTTACATCACCAAAAGAAAGGATTTCTCATGTAATGTGTGGGATCTCTTAAACCTATGTACAAAGGCCACTTTCAAAGTCTTGCGCCAGAATATTAATGAGTTGAAGACAACTTGTTTTCATGAAGTAAGAGTTCTTAATTTTTTTCTTAAGGCACGACTTTAATTCATCAACATCTAGAATTTATTTTTCTTGGGACCTTGGTATTATTTCCAACAACAAGGCAAAATACTGTGCTATATGGAAAGGACTTAAAGTAGCTAAGGGAATGGGTATGCAATTTTTTACTTTCATAGGAGATTCAAAAAATATTATCAGTCATATGGTACATAAATCAAATCCAGGTGATCATCCTTTAAGATTCATTCTCGATAGGAGAAAATGAGAACACAATTACTTTATCTCCATATCCTTCTATCAAGTATTGTGTGAGGTAAAAAATTAAGCAGATCAATGGGCCAATTATGGAGTGATACTAAAATTTGGGGAGCTAATGTATATTGGAACATTAGAACAAAAATCCATGCCTTAAATATCATCAAGTTAATGTTGCGTTGCATGGCATTAAATGGTTGGATAGAAAATATCATGGTACACATTCACTGGCACATGTTGCACCAACCATTATTCATCACCCATACAATTTGTAACATGAAAATATGGGAGCTAATCTGCTACATGATCCAATATTTAATTATGCATACTTATCTTTCATTGGCACTTGTTTTTCAAGTTCAATGTAGGATATTGGTTTCTACCTTTATCCAATTCTTTTGGGTGTTCCTCAACTTTGTTTTTACTATTTAGTGACTGGGAATTTGTTTTCTGTTTCAAAGTCTGCTAGGAGTAAGAGAGTTGACAGGGTAACTTACCCCTTTGAAAAATTCCAGCACACACAACCTTTTCCCACTCATTTTTATATTTAGTAAGGGAAGTTCACGAAATTATCTGGTTTGAGGTCACTCAGGCACAAAGGTATTTTGGTTGGGGGGCAGTATAGGATGGTTTGATCAGTGGAGGCAGTGGATAGTGTTTTTATACTGATGATTGTGGTTCAGTGGGAACAAAATGGATTCTTGGGAACTCAAATAGATTTGTGGAGCTCTTAAAATCCATGAAGAACATGTGCATTGTAATTAATCCTCTATTTTAAATCTGGATTCTAAATTACATGAATTGGAAAAACAAATTTCAACACATATGGTTAATATAGTGGGTTCTCTGATGGATTTAATGAAGAAAATAGCAGTGGCTGAAGTGGGATCTAGTCTCCTTCATAACCTAGCTTTAAATTTGATAAAAAGGGACCAGTATGCAACATCAACTTAGAGAATTTTAATGTGCTCCTCAAGAGGTCAAATGAAGGGCGAAGAAATAAAGAATCAATTTGAATTTTGACAACAAGATGGAAATAGATGAGCATGAAATTGAACCTAAAAGCACACTCCAGGAGGATGATTCCAGTGTTAGCACTCCATTAATTTTAATGTATTTTTCATTATAATGAGTTTTGATTATCTCCTACAATGTATGTAGTACGAAGGAAATCTAAGCTATTTTATATTTTGTTTACAAACCAAGCTATTTTGTATTGTGGGCTTGTAGCAGGTTTGGTTAGAAATTGTAATACAGTCAAGCTTGAAACTTTATGAACACTACAGGGATGTAACACTAGTTGCAATTTTTTTTGTAGTCTTATATAATATAAATTTCTCAGTTATTGTTATAATTCATGAAAAAAAAACCCTTAGGGTTTATATTGCTTACAATTCTATGCATGAGGAAGAAAAGGGTAGCATATCAATGTTGTTGTCACCTACGGGCCAGGTTTGTTGCCTATGCTACAAAGTAGAGCATTGGACTGACTTAGAGGCCAGTTTGGTTGTTGCTAAACTTAGATGGCCACACCCTAGTCTTTGCTAATATTGGTGCTTTGAATTATGCAATGAAGAGAGAAATATTTTTAAGTTGAATATTGATGAAATGTTGGAGGAAATTTTGCTGATGTGCAAATCCTCCAAGATGGTTGAGTGCCATGAAGATAAGTAGTGCCTTCTTCCTCATCAATGGGGCCCAAGAGAGCAAAATGATTGATATTTACAGTTTAGTTTAGGACTTTACAACCCAAATGTATATCAAAAGCAAAAATTTTCTAATCTTTGGATTACATGGTATAAATTTAGAAAAGGGAGGGTGACAGCCCTGGAGAAACTTGATCAAGCCAAGGCCTCAAACCAGAATGTGTTCACCTTTAGTCATCAAGACTGAAAAGCTCAAAGAAAAAAATAAGGTTCATGTAGTGAAATTTTGCAACTAAAATTCATACGGAATAGAGGTTATGCAATATTTGAATCTAGCTTCTCTCATGACGCGTGTCGTCAATTGCCAACATATTTTGTACATAATATCATTTGTATTTGTACTGTAAATCAGTTAAAATTCTTGACATCCATTGAATGGAATGTATCCATTTTACAAAATACTATGGTTCCATATATCCAAGTGTGCATGTCTTACCAGCCATGTCCTTTGGATTCTATGCCTCCACACGAGCTACACCAAAATCAATTGTTTTGATGGTTAGATATTTATCTAACAAAATATTTTCTATTTTCACATCCCTGTGTACAATCTTATTTGGATGAAGATAGCTCAATCTGCAAGATTTAATGACATAAATGATAGAATAGTTAATAAAGGAAAACACCATGCAATTTCCAAAATAACTTTGTGAATAAAATCCAACAAGTAAGATTGCTATTGCTCTTTATGCCAACACATAGTAGGATAAATCATAGTTTGATTTTAACATCCATAATAAGTTAAATTAGACTGTGTGAATAGTAAGGTACCCTCTAAAAAAATATTTATCCTTATTTGGCGATTAAGGAAATAAAAAGAACCCTCTTGAAATATCCAAAGATAGATTAATAACAACTTTCAAGGCCAATTTATTTCGTTTTTTATTGATGAGAAAATTATAGAGTGTTCCCCTAACAAGATACTCTACCACAACACAACAAGTCCTTGACAACACCTGAATATGGTTACCGTTGAGAGAATTTTGTGCAAGTATTCTATGTTTTAAAATTCCATTGAAGCTCAAATGAACTGCAATGGTAAACCATATAAATATAAATGTATTTAAGCATAATAATATATTTATGAAGTGTAAGCACTATATGAATTCATAAATTTTCCATTTCGAAAACCCAATATAATAGGTTAATGTCAATACTGCAACTTTTCAACTTAAACATGTTAGTACAAAAATGAATGTAAGGAATATGCATTCACAAGTTTCTTTGAGGCTTCCAGTGAGAGCTAATTTTTTGAATCAACAAGTCAAATAGTGAATATGAACAAATGTGGCCCATGTTGTAAAGTGTAACTAGGTTTGGTCTTCATAATGACTTGTAATTATGAATTTATGTATTGAAGAATACAAATATAATAAAATATATATTTTTAATGCTTGTCTCATGGGTTTCATATTGTCATAAATATTTAATTTAGAATTCATGCATGTGAAGTGTTGTTACACTCGTAAAGATAAATTATTGATGTAAAAAGTATGCCTTAAGATCTTGTCAAGGATGCTCCTTGAAGTCGACCTACTAGCTAGAGGTCATGTCGGCCTAGAGAGTGAAATACTGTCCCTATAAATAAATAGGTCTACGACCTCATTTTACACCAACAAGTTTGGATCTAGCTCTATAATGAAGTGTGGATTAAGGTTTGTAATATTTGTGTAATTAGGGTTTGAGATTTGGTGTGTAAAGAAGAGGCATTCCAGTGAAGGAAAAAGGAGGCATAATGCAGAAATAAGTTATTTTGGTTTTGGGTTGAATATTGTAATAAAGTGCGAATTACAGTGCGAGAAATATACCACGTAAAGGTGACCATCTTGCGAAGAAATGAATAGGAAGTCCAACACAAGAAAAGGGTAATACATATTTGTTTTGGGTTAGTATCTACCTCACACATCTTAGGTAGTCTGAAGGTCTCTTCAGGACTCTGATCTAGTTCGTAGAAGGTGTTAGCACTAGAATCAACACTTTGATTGTGACAAGCGCTTGACCAGACACATCTTAAGCTCAAGGGATTTTATTATGACTTGATTGAGTTTTTTGGAAAGTGGTTGGGTATCACACATACTGAAGGAGACTTTGAACAGTTAGGATTCTATTACACATATAAGGGCACTGATGTATAATGTGGTAGCGGGATTAGGTTTGTAGCTTTATGGTTAGAAAATGGAAGACAACAACAGGTATGTAAAACATAGGTCTACTGTTAAGAAGGAATGATGACACAAATTCCAGACCTGTAATGTACAGTGAAAGAAATATTTTTAAGAAAGACTTATAAAAGTCTCACTCCACATTTAAAGGATCTCATTTCACAGAAAGATTCCAACTAACATGACAGAAACAATCAAGAATTCTCGAAACACCAAGATTTATAAAAACATATTTCTCCTGTATTCTTGTTTAAAGGCTTACAGGAATATGAAATTGGAATCAATTCAACCTCAAGAGATAACCAGGAGCTATCTTCAGTTAATGATTAGTTTGGAATGCTTGATAACAAGACTTACAAAAACAAACTAATATTGTAAGAAGGTTCACAATAATGATAATCATAAGGCAGAACTATGTAAATTATAATCTGGAATGAAATAATGAATAATGGACACATAATAAGATGAACAATACACACATCATACAAGTTGTGAATCCTCAAGAGTTCTTATGGATATATTATATGCTCAAAAGAATACACTGCTCAGAATATATGAGAACAACAACAGGGAATTTAGGCATTGTGAAATCAACCAACCCCTTTCTCTCTTTTTATTACACAGTATTTATACAAAATAGGAGTTCTGCCAAAAGACTCCAATAAAAGTGGAAATCTATTTTTGGGAATTTATTACAACTCTCTGCGTATAGTAGAGTTTATCTAAAACATTAAAAAGGAAAATGAAATATAAATAAATATAAATCATGACATAATGGAGCTGGAGCTTGCTGAGTAGAGGTGGCTGAGTGCCCTCCATAGCTTTTCAAAATCTGCCTCCATAAAAAATGGAATCCACCAACTGAAAGGAACACCTGTATACTTATCTGCAAAAATATAGGAATGGCTAACGAACTGGAAGTTATCTTGATTAGATGACACTTGGAAAAATCTCATCACCATATCAATCTCATCACCATATAGGTTACATTCACTTCATCATATTTAGTGTCATTCTCGTGAGAATAGAACCAAAAAGCAAGCTTTTATCCTTCTTATGCAAAATCCGAAAATAATAGCTACTTTCTGGGTTTTGTAAAATCCAAATTTTCTGAAAAAATGTAGCTTTTATTCGAAAATATTGTGTATAAGCCAAAAATGACATGATGCTTCAAATTTTCATGGTGTTTTACATTCAATAATCAAATATCTAGTATATAAGCAAAAATCCTGATAGCTTATGCCTTGGTTACCCTTTTGTTTGACTTTCTTATGTACTTGATTTTTCTGCTGAATATTTTTCTCCCTTTTGGTTGAAGAAATGATAGATGAATAAAGCTGGGCTATAGTAGGTTCTTCTGCTGTAGTGGTCTCTGAAAATTTGCTAAACAAGGAACACCAACCCTCCACGAATCCCTAAATGCTGTCACAAGGTAACAAATTGTTTTGTTGGAAGATAACAATGATTTGTTCTAGCTCTACATGCCCTCTTTTTTTTTAATGAATCCTCCAATGAGAAATAGCCACCTTTCATATGAGTGAAATTTCTTGTTTCAGTTGACCTTCAATATTCAAAGAGCAGTGTCTTTTTACCTGATAATGCCTCTTTCATCTCCTTTTACGAATTTTGCAGGAAATAGCTACTTACTGGGTTTGCTTGTAAAACCCGATTTTCTGAATATAATAGTTTCCTTTCTAGAAAAGATGGATAGCCAACTCCTTTTAATAAATCCTCCAATTAGAACTAGACACCTTTCATCAAGGTAATACCTCTTGTTTTAGCAGACCTTCACTACTCAAAGAGTAGTGTTTGTTTCACCTGAGTAATGCTTCTTTTGTCTCATTGTAAAAATTTTGCAGGAAATATCTACTTACTGGGTTTGCTTGTAAAACCATATTTTCGGAATATAATAGTTATTTCTCTATTAAAGGGTAGCTATTCCTGTGTTATTCCTAACACAATTGATGACTTTGAAATTTTGTCTTTAACCTTGGATATAAAAATCATGGTGAATGAATAAGACTTCTCAAGTTAAACCCATGACCTTAACTACTAAAAACAACTAAAAGACTTATTAAAAGATACTTTACCGTAATGACTCTATGACAAAAACAAACTATTGGACTCGGAATTATTTTGGATTTTGGTTAAAAAATGATAAAAAATAATACATTTTAGCCCTGCAGGGCCTTCAACCATAGGTTAGGAGACAAGAGAGGATCAAAGATACAACTTACAATGATGACAAGACTTTAATTTTTTAAAAAAAATTGTAATATCCCAAAATAGGGAATTTATACAACAATAAGAATATCTTAAGATATTCTAAAGTTGGGGATCAACAATATGTAAACACAACTGGAAATAGCAATGAATAAACATCATACCAATATTTATGGAAACCATAGAGCCATTTTATAATGAATCAGCAGCAAATGATAGCAATACAACTCAAAGGATCAAGGCAAACAAGCCTCCCATCAATACACATGCTAAAAGTAAAATACTGCTACATGGAAGAGTGTCTATGAAAGGGAACTGTGTAGTCATAGATGGAGAACTTCTATAGGAAGTGTAAAATATCATAGGTCTGCATATATATGACTCATACAATAATGGGAGAGAAGATCTATGCTCCCAAACACTATCTCAAGACAATCATGGAAGGATTGGCTGAAATATGCAAAACTGTAAAATGCCGGAGTTGCAGGGTAGCAGCTGCAACTCAAGAACTAGAAATGGATGGAGATGGTTGAAGATGTTGAATCAGATACAAATAACTCCTCCAATAGATCTTCCAAGTGAAAGGCTGATCCTAACACTGAAGATCTCACCCTTCGACAATCACTGCAATCCCTCACTGCCAATACCAACTGAAAATAACGCAATCACTGAGGGATACTGCATTGTAGGTGCAAGAAAAAGTGTTGGCCAAGTGCCAAGATTTGTAATATGCTCCAAGGGATTCCAAATTGATCTCTCAAAGTAAAGAGAGCCTCCTCCTCTGAAAAACAAGTGATGGAAGTGGTGCTGTGAACCATCACGGCAACACCCTGCAACACAACATTATTCTGCTTCATAAATAATGCTGTAGCTGAAGGAGGATGCTTGGCCTCAAGCCTGGATGTGAGGAAAATAAGTACAACTCCTTCAAGAGGCTTCTCAAGAAAAGAGAAGGATTCGTAAACAAGGAATCCTTGTGCTAAGCAGCACTGCAACTCTGCTAAACAACAGGAGAATGCACAAAGTCTAAACATATAATAAAATCAATAATCTAAATCATGACTCACAATGGCTGCCTTGCCCTCCTTTAAAACAAGTGAAAGTCCTCTCTCCATGGGTCCCACTCATTAGGGTTTCCTCCACCAAATAAACCTCTTCTCATTCATACTGCGCTGTCTATCAAAGTGTCCTCCACCTCCTATCCCAATGTTGTTGACTTGGTCAAACTTGACCTTGTCTCCATGCAAATGTCCTCTTTCACACATAAGAGTGTGAAATCCAGCTCTTATGACTATCCCATTTCACATTTGAGGGATTTTATTCATGTTTTTAATATGCATGGGCTTCCTTACCCATTTATTTAGCAGCTAGGTGATAAAAACAAAACTTTAATATTCCATTTAACTGTGTGCTAAAATGGGAATATTACAGTCCTCCCCTCCCAAATGTTGCTTGTCTTCAAGCAACTGCAAGGATAGAACTGGAAATTTTCCTCCCAAGGCATGGAGTCTGAAATGTGTTGAGGAAAATCTTCCCCATGTGGATCCTCCATCCCCCATGCAATCATCCATACAAAATGAGTTACCTCCCCAAATGGAAACTCCTGAAAATCCTCTTCCACCTTTGGCTCCTGTAATGTAGGTGGGCTGAAAATCTGATCTTGGTAGACAAAATACTCTACCCCACACTGTCCTCTTCTCCACTTAGGATAAGTGTAGAGTATATGCTAATCTTGGGCTGCAATAATATTTCCATCAAGTGGCAAGATGAAGATTAGACCTCCAAGGATCTCTTCTCCAATGTTATGAAACATGTTGGCCCAAGTCATCTCATATGTGATGAGTTGGAATTCATCATCATATGGCATCACATCAATCATATGGCTCACCTCATAAGGAAACAAGTGTCTTTCTATGGTGGCCATACCATCTCCCATGCTCCCCTTAGAACATGTAGTGCAAAAAGTGTGGGGAATTTCTTCCTCAAAGGACACATCCACCCAATGTGTCTCTCCCCCAATTATGCTCCCAAGAAAAGCAATAACAATAGAAATAAAGGGAACCATAATGAGAATCATGCTTGCTGCCATATGTAGTAATGGAGAAGGAAAATGGTCCCTCAAATGAAACCAGCACAGCTTGACGCTCAACTGCAATAGAGAATAACAAAGAGTGCAGTTTTTCAACCACTTGCTTTTTGCCCCATTCTCCTCATGTGTTTGGAGAAAGTGGATGATGTATTGTGCAAGGTGAGTATGTTCTCCATAAGAAATATCCTCCCCAAATCCTCCTAGTGAGTGATCATCTATAGTAGCCTTAAGTAGACCATGAAATATAGAAGGAAGAATATTCCTACTTTGAGCAAATTCCTGCACATATATGGTTAAGAGATGCATATATATATAAAAATTAATATGAAAATAAAAAATACCCTTACCATATGTCTTGCTCATACAAATGGAGTGGTTCATAGATGAGTCTCCTCTCATCCTCAAAGAGAAAAGAGGTGGCTGTGCTAACTCTTTAAAAGAGTTATGTATCTCCTCCATCACTACATGATCCATGCGTCTCCTCAAATGATGATACATCTCCTCCTCAAATCCTTCCCAAAAATACCCCTCCATGATGGTATGGTATGTCCTCATAAAATAAGTATGGCTGAAAAGGAAATCTCCATGAGCTGCTTGTAGCAACTTCTCCTTGAGCTTGGAAACTCCAGATAAGAAGATCCTACAATGGTAGTAGATGACCCCATCTCTGATTGAATATCCCTCCTCATGCAACTGGTCATCCAATATCATGCAAGTGAAAAGATCCTTAGAATATTCCACCAACAACTAGGAGTTCCAATATGGATCTATCCTCCATAGTGACAACGCTGATGATCTCTCATGAAGAACATATGTCCTATGGTCATCCTCTTCTTTGACATCTCCCATGCCAAAGATGCAAGTTGGAAGGTTGCTGTCCTTCCCCTGCTACTTCTGCCACAACGCAGAATTTGAAATGAGAGTGGGTAAAGATGATGTTTGTTAGGACCCCATAATGTACCTTTTTGACCATATATTTTTCTATCATTCCACTCATTTCTAGTCCATATTTAAAGCATATACTATCACTTTCATTCATTCGTCCAAAGGTATATAATTTTCTTCTCTTTACTCTATGTTTAACTTGTTTTACATTACTTTCATATTTAATCATTAATCGAAAATAGATAGTTGTTGAAATAGTTTGAAGACTGCAGTTAATTTATCATGACTGTTGGAACCGTGTTGTTGAAACTGTTTGAAGACTAAAGTTAATCCATCATGTCTGGCTGAAGACCGCGTGGCTGAAACAATCAACATAGTACGCAAATCCCGTTGTTGAAACAACCCGTGATTTGCGATTTTGAAGCAGTATTTCAGGCACGAGAGCAATAGGAAAGATAATTAAGGAAGCTGTTACACTGGCCGTAAAAACTGAACCTTGAAGATAGTACTATCGTAACCATTGTAATATAATTTTTCTATGGAAGAACATAAAGGTCCTATTTCTGTATAGAAGATCAGATTGGATTAAAAATAGGATTTCTATAATGTAATAAATTGTAATAGATGTCTCCTCTTTAAAAAGAGGAGACATCAGCATTAGAGATTATTATTTTTTGGAGAGACTACGGGAGGTTTATTTCTGAAACAGAGAAGGAACGTGAATCCTTTATAATATGCTACTTTCGATAGATGAATAAAAGTTTGTTCTGAGCATTTCATTTTAATTCCTTCTTCCGGGGAATCTTGTGAGAAGGAAAGGGCCCACCTTCTCCACAAGATTCACCATTTATTCCTGTAGTTTATTAACTATTCTTTTCATTTATGCCTTGTTAAAATATGTTTGTTGAACTCATTTATGCAGTACTGGAATTCTGTTGTCTATTGCTGAAACTCTGTTTCCATTACTTGTTGCATTGATTTCATACAATTCATTCTTAGGTAATTGTGGATTATTTTAATTGGAAATATTGTTTATAGAATGAGTTTGTGAAACCTTGGTAATCAGAAACAGGTGCTAGAGATTCCTACTTTGGGAATAGGGTCCTATTCTCTATTATAGCATAATTGGTCTTTCCTTCTGCAGATTGGTTTCCTTTCCTAGATTGTTATCTTTTTAATGTAATCCAAGATTCTTTTGATAATTGTCTGCAATAGAAAGATTGTCTTTGCTGTAACTCAAGTAGACTTCAGTTTGTTGAAGCAAGGTGTGATTAGTGTAATTTTTACTACAACAATTCATCGCTTTTGAGCTTGAGCATATACAGTGTGTGATTTCCTTTGAAATAACCAGACTTCCCTGGGTTGACAATTTATGTAGCACTTGAATTGTTTAAATTAATAAACAATTAAAGTGACCAACATTTTGGCGCCGTTGCCGGGGAAGGAAATTATAGATTTCAAAAGCATTGATGTTTTTCTCTTAGATGTGTAGATTGCAGGAGAGGAAGCAGATCCCCCAAGAAAACTAACCCTACAGGTGGCAAGGGCAAAGGAAAGGGAGGAAGAAAGACCTTTATTGACGAGATCGTATCAAAAGATAAATATTCTCAGAGGCTAAGCTCTCGAAGGCCCAAGCCTCAACATTCCCCCCAATCGAACTACGAAACAGAAGAAATTATGAGCCCTGAAAACGTTGAAGAGCCAGTAGAAAACGTTGAAGAACCAGCAAAAAGCATTGAAGAGCTAGTAGAAAACGTTGAAGAACCAGTAGAAAATGTTGAGGAACCAGCAAAAAACATTGAGGAGCCAGTAGAAAACATTGAGGATCGAGCAAGCGCAGTGAGATCACAATGGAAGGAAACAATGACGAATTCTTTGAGGAGGACCAATAGATCCCGAAGGAGGGAAAGATGAGAAATCTCTCTCTACCTTAGGGTTTCCTATTGGTGATCTCCTAGAGGAGCAACCCCTGCGAAGAATATCCCACTTCAAACCTTTACCTAATTTCATGGTTTATCTTCTAAAGATCCCTCGATGAGTTTCTTTTCGAGTTTGATATATTATGAGTAAGTTATGATTATGTTACTAATGCTAAAAAACTGAAGCTATTTGTTAACATTAAAAGGAAATGCATTAAGGTGGTAAGAATATACAACAACCCTAAAAATTTTAATAAAATTCATTTAGAAATAGGGTCCCTTTCTTTTTCTTATAGAAATAAAACACTTAGAAATAAAATTCATTGTTTTGGAAAAATTCATATTTTTACTAAACAAATTCAACATTCAAAAACTTATGATCCAATCTAATATACAAGACCTTATCATAAGAAACAAATCAAATTTAAAAGTTCAATCGCAATCGGAGAATCGGAGATAACCCTTAAAAGAAGTTTCATATGCCTATTTCAAATCCTTCGATGCGATTAGTTCGATCGGAAATTTTCAATCGCTAAGAGTTTAAATCGGTTATTTATAACTTCCGATGCGATGCGGACAATCGCAATCGATTAATCGGGATAGTCTTTAAAAACTCTTTACGGTTAATTGAAATGCCCCGATCCGACACGCGTTTTTACAATAAACGCTTTCAAAAGAAAAATCAAACATTTGTTCGAAGTCTTATATGGTAGACCCCACCAATAGAGATCGGAAAAGTTTTCAATCGGGATCGACCAATCGGGAAAAACGTATTGTAATCCTTACAAGCCATTCGAAAAACTCTCGATGCGATTCATAAATGTCATTTATTGCATGCGAAAAGTTCAGAATGAGTGAATATTTTAATATTTCACAAGCGCCAAATCTCTATTGGTACGAGGGCATTCAATAACGAATCAAATGAATATGGTTAATGATTTGGTTTTAAATACGTGAGTGTGACCCAAAAGGAGAATTTACGCGATATACGAAACAAATAAATGAAAATCATAAGTTCATAAATCATTCCGTTTGAGTTGCTTGTTTATCACGACTGAGAGTTTATTGTCTTGCAGAGCCAAAGAACACTAAGCTCTTTCATTCACAGAAAAAGGGAAGCGGTAGCAAACGCAGAAATGTCAAAGAGAGGGAGAAGAAACAAGACTGCTCTGCCAGTGAACTTTGTCGAAACTCCTACGGTCTCAAAAGAAAAGCCCATAAAACTAAGACTAGTCACAGATACATCATGCCAGGGGCTTGGGAAAATGACATGGGAAACAGTTTACAACCTATTGGAAAGAGAAAACCCCAAGGTCACAGTGGAAAAGGCATCAGTTCCAGACGAAGATAGCTCAGATTCCGACTCTGAGATCACTGAAAAATCACTTGCAAATTCGTTTTTGCATCGAATTGCAGCCAGAGCAAGCATCATGCCTTATTATGATGCAGTTCGATGGGTTATTGACAGTGTAAAGATACAAGACAGAACGTTCGTTTCAGCATCTGGAGTGCCTTTTGGCTCGTTTAAAGCAGAAGACCTGAAAGCAATGTATCACCTTCCAGACCCGCAGAAGGTGTATAACAAGGAATTTATCAAAGATTTTGCTGATAATAACAAAGTCCAATCTGACCCTATCAAAGATTGGAGGAAAAATCCAGAGAAACACCGAAATGAAGCATCCGGTATGTATTATGTAGATTCCCTTCTGCCTCCATATTGCTATGCAGCTGCCATGATGTGTAGGTTATTTGGCAATGATAATTCAGCTAGGTTTTCTATACAAATGGTCCCATTAATCCTAGCTGCTGTGAATTCCGACATTATGGATTGGGTTGTTATTCTTTCTGATAGAATGGCCAATAGGATACTTGAATACAGACAAGAAAAAACCGCTGGAAATTCTACTCCCTTTTTCTTTTGTGCCTATATTCTTGATGCTCTTTGTTTCAATTCCGAATTTCCCTTATTTGGATGGAAATGGACTCCCAAAGACCCTGCCCCAATTCATATTTATCATAAACTGCTTTGGAAGGTTCATTTCCAAGATAATGTATATAGAATCTGTCATGGTTTCCTCATCCCTGTTTTTCAAACCATTTTTAATCGCTTTCCTCCTAGATTTTCTGATAAAGCTAAGGCAGACTTATCTGCAATTGGAGATTGGTTTGGGGAGGAAAATTTTACATACATCAGGGTTTTTGGTAGTATTGTGGAACCGCATGTTCTTCCGCTTTTTGTTCCAGACAAACTTCTTGCTCAAGAAATTTCCTATCAATTGACAGTTGAAGGAATATCTAGGTCTTTGAATAACAGTAAGAAGAGAATGTGGCCTCAATTCCCACTCAATTGTGGTCAGTTTACTCTAAATGATTTCAAGCATGTAGAAAAAGAAGTCTCCAAGATAAAAGGTTGTAAATTTGCAACCATTCCTGGAAGACAATATGATCCAAAAAAGATAGCATTTGATGTCACTGCTTCAGTTTCAATTGCTCGATTTGAGCATGAGCCAGATCCGTTCGATGATTTATTTGTTTCATTAAATAATTTTCCTCGAATTTATGACTTGGCCAAGTCTAAATTCCAACAGGAGGAAATGAATAAATTTTTGTTATTCAGAAGCCAGAGATTGTTAAGAGTTCCTCTGGACCAGCTAAGAATTCAAACACAAAGGTCAGAGACAGAAGGTACATCCAGTCAAACGCCAGTAGAAACATCTACCGGCAAGGTCATTACACAATCGGCTATCAACCAGCCAACTGTACATACTCAAAAAGTGGTCACTATTGACAAACCTGATGTCCCAAAGGGAAATACTGATGATAAATCCGGTCCAAATACTGGTCAGAAGTCTACTGCTCAAATGACAGAGAAATGCACAAGTATCAATGATGATGTGCATAATCAAAAGGGTGGATCGGATGGCAAAAGCACTGAGCAGAACATAGATACAGAAAAAGGAAAAGAAACAACTAAGGAAATTATGGTTTCTACTGATCTTAATGTTTCTCCTTAGCTATTAAAACAATATGATCAATTTGCTCAACAGCTTGGATTGCAGGATAAAGATAAAGAACAAATAGAGCAGGATGTTGAAGTCATTCCTGAACATCCGACAGGGCATATTGTATTAAAAGTTGAGGAGATCCCTCCTTTGGATGTATTTTACAGCCCTAAGCATAAGGCTGTGGTTAAAAGACAAAGAAAGAGAAGAAAGACAGAACAAGACATATTTTCTACTCCATCAGAGGAATTTATGAATATTGTTTATAAGAACAATGAAGTGAATCCATTTGAAGACCTCACAAAATTGTCCCAGTATACAGGAGCTTATAGTGTTGCGACAGTGGATAAAGTTGTAGAAGTTTCTCAGCTGATAACTCAGAAAGATCTCCACATAGCTTCACTGGAAGAGCAAGCTAAAGCAGCACCCAAGACACCAGATACAGAACAAATATCAATTACAAGATCGGGACACTCATGTCCAAAGAATTGGAAAAACAAATGGTTGAAGAAAAGAAGAAAGTTGATGAATGCTCTTAGGCAAACAAAAACAGCTAAAATGAAGAAATTTCTAAGTTACAAAGTCTCATAAGCAAATGAGAAAAAATGCAAAAATGATTCAAGAAAAGAAGTCAACAACTTTGGATAAGTTTAAAGATTAATTGTAAAGTTGAGTTTAACGAAATCAAGCCCTTGAGGCTAATAAACTATTGTCTCAAAGAATTAATTGAATTTTGCTCAAAGTCACACAAAAGCGTTAAGTTTTTTTGTGATATTACTTCATCTTTGATCCAAAATGTTATTACTCTCAAACAAGAAATAGATGATGCTGATGAAAAGATTCCTAATTTCTCAATTGGCAAGACAAAGAAAAGGGAAAAGAAGCCAATCTTCCTAGAATAGAGGAAAAACACAAAGAAATCTTGTTTACAGAATGGGAACATCAAATAATGAAAGCTGAGAGATCAATATCAAGGGCCAGGAGTATGATGAATAATATCACGCAATTCATAAATGACATCTTATACTCAATCAATCTCATTTCAGACTGTGTTCCTGGCAGTTTGCCAAAAGTAAAAGAAACTGAAAACAGATGGAGAGAAGAAATGGAAAAGAAAAGTCAACAAATCAACAAACTTCAAACAATATCCTGGGACAGTATGTGGACTCATTTAATCAAACCAAACAATCAAAAAATGGCTATCAAATTCCTTTCAAATGCCGTTGATTGTTTAATTCCAGAACTTTCCGATGCCACCTATGCTGGACAGCTGCATTTCGAGATGAGTCATCCACCGAGACTCCAAGATATGTTGAAGATTTGCAACTTGGCTTCATCAAGCGAGAGAGAGAAACAATGAATCAGTTTCATTCAAGATAACTTTTCAGTTTTTAATTTGATAGATTGTAGCAGTAGTAGTAGGATTTTGTTATGTAATTCCTTATTTAAATCCCTCTCATGCATTTAGAGAGGGATCCGAAATTGTAATATTTTTTGGACTTGGGGCTAACATTTCTGTGCAGCCTTTAGGGTATATACATAGTGTGATATAAGACCCTCAGTGAGACATCTCGTGATTTTTGTGCTGAAATTATCTTTGAAGTGTTGCATTTCTGTACCTTTAGATTTAATTTTACATCGGAGTTACTAGATCAGAGTATCACATTTCGTTTGACAGTCTTCAAGATGAATGAGGTATTTCTATCTGTTCACTGTTGATTTTCTCTGTTATATGGTATTCATTTGAAGAATTTTCTATCATTTATATATATTTGGTTTTCATAACTTTCCTTTTTATATATCATTTCTGAGTATAATTGGAATGTTATCTTTTATAAGCATATATAAATGGTATACATGATGAATGCAATATGTTATTATAACTCTGTTTAATTTCTTAAACAGAGTTATCTTTATTTGTTTCTGAATATTTCAATTCGATTAATAATACATTTTCATGGTTATTATTAGATTGAAACAATCTTAAATTGTATTCACATATAATTACCCCGGTTAGTAATAGAATTTCTTTATCAGTATTTAGCTTAGATTAGATAGTTTTATTTATGTTAATTTAGTCCCATTTCCATCCATCCAATCCAATCCATTCAGTTATAAGGAAACTGGTCCTTTAAATCCAGTCGGAGCCACCATCCCAAACGGAAAAGGAGCTGTCTTAAGGTCCCGACCGGGTGGTTTTCCCCAATGTTTGAAGCAGAGATTTTCTAGGCTTCAACATTTTTTGGCGCTAGAAGGAGGGCCAACTATGAATGGCGAGTAAATCAAAACCTACAGACCATTCTCAGAGTAAATCACCCTCCACCTCCCCTCAGACCTCCCGTTTGCATTCTGATTCATCAACGTCCAAGCGAGAAGAAGAGGGATCAACTATCACTGCTCAATCACACCATACTTCAGAACATTTAAGTCCGGAGTCTCCTGAAGTTCAGTCTATCATCCAAAAACTTCAAGGCTTCTCCATATCACCTCAGAGATCTGAAGTATCTCAAGGCAGTCAGACTTCGCAATTCCACCTACCTCATCATCTCACCAGACTTCAAAGCGAAAAACTTGGCATTGAACTAGCTGAGTTACCTTTACCTCGAAGGAAAAGGGCAAAAAAGAACACTGAAGGTTCTGATAGTGAGACCTTTTCTCCATCATCTTCCATCTCATCATCTCCAGTGCGAAGTCAAACACCCACTTCCCCATTACATATTATTGTTCACCAGGGATCATCACCTTCAACATCACAACCTCTTCAGTCTTTATTACTACCTCCTCCTCATTCACCTCAAACATCATCTATTCCAACAACTTCCATTCAAACACCACCAGTTACTACTACTCCCCCGATAGTCATTCCGATAATGGCTAGACCATGGGCTACTCCAGGAGCAGTGAACATGGCTGCACCGTTACATGATTTACCAGATAATCCTGGAAAATGGCTTCCAAAGTTTAGCCCAGATCTTAACATTCCAGCTGAAGAACATATCAATAATTTTATGTTGGCTATTAATTTGAATGGAGTCACACAGGAGGATGTTGTAGTTAGACTATTTCCTTATACTCTTCAAGGAACAGCAGGATCATGGTATTTTTCATTACCATCAGGATCTATAACAAGTTGGGATATTTTTTTCAGATTATTTCTTAACCAAATTTGGAGATGATCGATCAATAGCTACTTTACTCAATGATCTCTCAAATTTGAAAATAGAACCCAAGGAACCAATTAAAGAGTTTAATTCCAGATTCAATAAGCTCTTGAACAAAATTCCCACTGATTCCAAGCCAAGTGAGCAGGTCAGAATTGAATGGTATATTACTGCCTTACCCTCAAACATAGCTATTTTCATAGACAGAGCTGCAAAGCCTACATTAGCTGAAAGTATGAAAGAAGCTATTGCTGTTGAAAAACGAATTACTTCTCTGGAAAAGAAAAACGCTCTTGAGGAAAGAAAATCAAAGAAAGTCAGCTTCAAAGATGAATCAAAGAAAAAGGCTAGAGATCCATTTGACATGGAAGGTTTACAAAATGTTCTTAAAACCATGTCAAATGAAATGGTTGAAATTAAGAAACAAGTAGCTGAAACTTCTACCAAAAAACCATTCCGAAATTTTAGAAGAAATCAAGCTGAATCTAAACCTCCTAATGCGATCTCTAATGCAGAATCAGAGGAAGAAGAAGAAGAAGAAGATACATCCTTAATATCAGATGAAGAAGGTGAAAATGAAGAAATAGCTGAATTACATGGAATGTGGGATTTTATTCTCCCTAATTCTGACAGTGAAATAGAACAAGAAGCTATGCCTGTAAGTACTAGGAGTAAATCTACAGCAGAGCCTATACAAACAGCTCCTAAAAGGAAAAACACAACTCCAAGTATCAAAGACAAATCTCCTGCAAAGAAAGCTTCTCCACTACCTATTCAGAATCAACCATCTTCTTCTAACCCACCCACATCAACAACAAAGACTTTAGTAGTGTCAGATCCTATGGAATACAACATTGTCGAAGACATGAAAAAGATCAAAGCCAACATTTCGTTACATGAACTCAGCAAATTGAAACACCAGCAGAAGTTTTTATTGAAAGAATTAAATGCTACACCAATCGCTCCTTTACCAAGCGGTGTAGTTGCAAAAGCAGCAAGAGGAAATGGTAAGCCACCAGACAAGGTAGATGCTACTGATACTGTACTCATTGGGGAAAAGTCAAATTCTCAAACTCCTCCTTTTCTGTTGACTTATGAGATGTACAACAAAAATCTGCACAATTGTTTGATTGATTCTGGAGCCTCCTCCAATATAATGCCTGTTTCTGTGTGTGCCAAATTGAATATCGAACCACAGAAATCAGCAGTACATATTGTTCAATTAGATTGATCCAAAGTTCAAGTTGTAGGAGAAATCAATTCAGTAACTATCAGGTTAGCTTCCGATCCTAGAATTGTCCAAAGAATTGATATTTTGATTGTTGATATTCCTGAATTCTATGGATTATTTTTAAGTAGGGACTGGTCTGCAAAACTCAATGGTTATATCTCGACTGATTATTCTCATATGTGGCTACCCTATAAAGGGAAACCAAATCAAATTAAAGTTGAACGAGAAAAACATATGAGGCATACTGTCACTGAATTTGAACAACATAATGAACCAGTAGCATTCAACAACAACATTCTTGGAGGTTATTCTGCTAAATCATTTCTTGGAAACTTCAAAGCACCCCAATCACCGTTTTCTGTTAATACTTTTGTTTCTCAAGTAGAAAATTTTTCACAATCTGATTCTTCCAGAATTGTAAATACTTCTGATGTAATTGTAAATGAGTCAATAGATAAATCTTTGTTTTGGTCATTATATTTCGATGGATCAAAGTCTAATGATGGAGCTGGAGCAGGATGCATTTTAATCGATCCAAATGGAGAAAAAACCATGCTGTCATGTAGGCTAGAATTTGAGTGTACTAATAATACTGCAGAATATGAAGCCTTGGTTCAAGGACTTTATAAAGCTATAGGGTTAGATGTTAAATACTTGAAAGTATTTGGGGATTCCGAAATTGTTATAAAACAAGTTAGGAATACTATTCATTGCCTTTCAGGACATCTTAAACATTATCAAACCCTAGTACAAGATCTCACCACTCATTTTTTAGCATTTAATATTTCTCCTATTCCTAGAAATCAAAATACATCAGCTGACTTATTAGCTAATGTTGCATCGAAACTCCTACCTGCTGAAGACTGCAGTCCTGATAGGTTTTCTGTAGAATTAATTTTTCGACCATCTGTCCCAGACAATGTCACAAATTGGAGAGTTTTCTATCATGATCAAGATATTTTAAATTTCATGACTTCAGAGAAATCATATGATGATCAAATTATTGACGAAGAAGATCATGATTTACAAATTGCTTCAAAAGGTAATGAAAATCCCATTCCGAAATCTGTTGTTAAATTGGAGGACTTATATGATATTAAAGAAAGATTCAAGAAAGTCACTAATATCAAGCTTCAAAGTTCCACTTTGAAATTTGAATTAGTGAATCTTGGTTCTGAATCAAAACCTCAAAATGTTAATTTAGGACTTAATTTAACATCAGAGGAAAGGGATGCTTTCATTAAACTATTGAACAAATATAAAAATGTTTTCGCTTGGAATTATGATGATTTAAAAACATATGATACTTCGGTTATTCAGCACACAATTCCAATGCTTCCTGATATTAAACCTGTTCAACAAAAGCTAAGGAAAGTTCACCCAAATCTTGAAGATCAAATCAAATCAGAACTTAATAAACTTTTGAAAGCCAAAATCATTTTTCCTGTCAGGCATTCCAATTGGGTTTCTAATATCGTACCTGTAAGGAAGAAAAATGGTGATATAAGAATCTATATTGATTTCAAAAATTTTAAAAACGCATGTTTAAAAGACAATTTCCCATTGCCAACCATGGAACAGATACTTCAAAAAGTAGCTGGTTCTGAACTTATGTCCTTTCTTGATGGATTTTCAGGTTATAATCAAGTCTTAGTTCATCCAGATGACAGATTGAAAACAACTTTCAGAACAAAATGGGGAACTTATGCTTATCAAAAAATGCCTTTTGGATTAATAAATGCAGGAGCAACTTTCCAAAGAGCCATGGACATAGCATTTAAAGGTCTGATCAATAAATCAGTTGTTGTTTATCTCGATGACATAACAGTATTCTCAAAAAAGAGAACCAATCATCTATATGATCTAAAGCAAATATTTGAAAGATGTAGAAGGTTTGGTATTTCCTTAAATCCAAAGAAATCTTTCTTTGCTTTGGATGAAGGAAAACTTTTAGGATTTGTTGTGTCAAAAGATGGTATATACATTGATCCAGACAGAGTTAAAGATATCTCTGATATTTCTTTACCTCATAGAAAAAAATCCATGCAATCATTTCTTGGACAGATCAATTTTGTAAAAAGGTTCATTCCTGATTTTTCTTTAATTGTTTTACCTATGCAAAATATGATCAAGAAGAATTCAGTATTCAAATGGGGGCATAAAGAGAAAGAAGCCTTTGAGGCAATCAAACAGGAAATCATTAATGCACCAGCATTAAGTACTCCGGATTTTTCTAAAGATTTTATCTTGTATACCTTAGCCACAGAGACATCCTATGCAGCTGCTTTAACACAACTCAATGATCAGAAAATTGAAGCACCAATTTCTTTCTTTAGTTCAAATTTGCAAGGAGCTGAACTGAATTATTCCGATGTTGAAAAACAAGCCTTTGCTGTGTTCAAATCAATTAAGCATTTCAGACCTTTTCTCTTAAAAAATCATACAAAAATCATTGTCCCATTCTCTGCAGTGAGACAATTATTAATTCAGAGAGAAGTAGGAGAAAAACGAGCTAATTGGGTAACAACTTTACAAGAATACGATGTTGATATTAAACCAGCTAAGATTGTTAGAGGACAAGGTTTTTGCAGATTATTAGCAGGAGCTCATAACATACCAGAGAATGAACATTCAAATCAAGATATTCAAGTAAATCAGATAAGTATTACGGATTCTGAATCTCAGTATGCTGATCTCATCTATTACTTGAAAAATGGGTATGCTCCTTTTGATCTCAACTATAAGAAAAAGCGTGCTTTAAGATTAAAAGCTATTAAATATGAGATCATTGATAATGTGTTATTTAGGAAAAATTATGATTCAATTTTGTTAAGATGTCTTGAAAAGACTGAGGCTGAAAAGGTTTTGCAGGAGTTGCATGATGGACCAGCAGGAGGTCATTTTGGAGGTGATACCACAGCTCACAAAATAATTCGTGCTGGCTATTATTGGCCTACCCTTTTTAAAGATACACATGAATATGTAAGAAAGTGTAGAATCTGCCAAACTGCAAGTGGAAGGCAAAGGAAACCAGCTTTTCCTTTGCAACCAGTAAATATTGAGCAACCATTTGAACAATGGGGACTTGACATTATTGGTGAGATAGTACCTCATTCTTCCAAGCAGCACAAGTACATTCTTACCGCAACCGATTATTTTACAAAATGGGTAGAGGCAATCCCTTTGAAGGTAGCCAATTCTGATGCCATTATTGATTTCATAGATCAATTTATCATAACCAGGTTTGGTGTACCTCAAGCTCTTGTCTTTGATAATGCATCTTATTTTTCAGGAAACAGTTTAATAGAATTTGCAGTTAAAAGAGGTTTTAAACTCAAATATTCAGCAAATTATTACCCACAAGGTAATGGTTTGGCTGAATCCACCAATAAAAATCTCATCAAAATTATTAAAAGGACTATCGATCAAAATAAAAAGAATTGGCATAAATCTTTAATTTTTGCATTATGGGCTGATCGTATTACTGAGAAATCTTCAATAGGAACTTCACCTTTTAATTTAGTTTATGGAAAAGAAGCTGTGATACCATCAAATTTAACTCTTCCATCATTAGCCCTAGTACAATTTATTGAAGAAAATCCTTCTTCATCTATTCAATTGAGATATGATCAAATCCTTAAACTAGAAGAAGAAAGAGATAAGGCTAAAATTGTTCATGAAAAACATCAGCAGCTTGTAAAATCTTCTTTTGATGCAAGTTCTATTGGCTCAAAATGTTTGTAAATTGGTGATCTTGTTCTAAAATGGGATAAGGCACATGAAGAAAAAGGTAAGCATACCAAATTTCAAAAGATGTGGCTTGGACCATTTCAGATCGTTGAAAAGATAGGCTCAAATACGTTCATGCTCCAAGACCTAACAGGTAAAAGAGAATCTCTTCCTGTAAATGGGCTTATCTTAAAGAAATTCTTCTCATAAGGAGGTAACCCCTTCTTAAACTGTACATATTCCTTTCTGCAAAGTTTTTATTGTTTTTGCAAATAAAGGTTGTTAATAAGTCTCTAATTGACTGTTTACTTGATAGAAAAATTCTTAAGAAGAATATTATAAATATTTATTTTAGTGTAAATAAGAATTTTTAAAGAAATGATTATATTCTTTTGATAGTTTTAAATAAGATGTTAAACTTTGAAAGATTATACCAATTATTTGCATAATCTTTTTGGAAAAACTTGAGGGAAATGTAAATCATTACAAGTTTATTAAGCAAAGAGAAGTTATCTATAAAAGTAAAGATTATTCAAGTCTTGGTACTCAAAAAACTCAGAAAATTGTCATCCATTGATTCTTAAGGATAAGACTAGTTCACCCCATTCATTTAGGTTGTGATTTTTTAGAATATAATTCTAAGAAATTATGTTAAAATTTTTAAGAGATAAGAGGTCTCATCATGAGCCGACTTACCATATTCATAAGAAATAATAAAACTGACATTACCAATACTGCATATCAAAACAGGGTAATGGCTTATTAATATAAGACAAGGGGTCTCATCACGAGCCAGCTTGTTCAGTTTAATTATAACTATTGAATGGCATTGTTAACAACTGGCTACCAAACCAGAACAATGGCTCTTAAAAAAGAAATAAAATAAATAAAAGACAAAAACATGAGATAACATATCTTATGAATTTATCTTTTAAAAAGTCATAATCTTAGTTGAATGGGACAATGAATAGTTAATGGTTAAAAGGTAACCCTGTCGAGACTATGAACGTTTGCAGGCAGCAGAGGCAATACCTATGACAATAGAGTATATTACAAAACCAAACTTGAAAAAATCCACTTACTTCATTACTAATACCAATCAAAGCTTAAGATAACTCAAAATGTTTTTATTCTCAAGAAACTAGAAAGAAATTGTTAATAATTTTTATTCTTTTTCATAAGTTAGATTTTATTTCTAATTATCCTAGGATAATTTTTATTACCTTTAAAAATATTTACTTACTTAAAATATAGTATTCATTTTATTTTTCAGAGATAACGGGTTCTTTCAAGTGAATCGCCAATTGTTGTACTATACAACAACCCTCCCTTTTTCTTAAAAAATTTTAGAAATAAAATTCATTTAGAAATAGGGTCCCTTTCTTTTTCTTATAGAAATAAAACACTTAGAAATAAAATTCATTGTTTTGGAAAAATTCATATTCTTTACTAAACAAATTCAACATTCAAAACTTATGATCCGATCCAATATACAAGACCTTATCATAAAAAAACAAATCAAATTTAAAAGTTCAATCGCAATCGGAGAATCGGAGATAACCCTTAAAAGAAGTTTCATATGCCTATTTCAAATCCTTCGATGCGATTAGTTCGATCGGAAATTTTCAATCGCTAAGAGTTTAAATCGGTTATTTATAACTTCCGATGTGATGCGGTCAATCGCAATCGATTAATCGGGATAGTCTTTAAAAAACTCTTTACGGTTAATTGAAATTCCCCGATCCGACGCGCGTTTTTACAATAAACGCTTTCAAAAGAAAAATCAAACATTTGTTCGAAGTCTTATATGGTAGACCCCACCAATAGAGATCGGAAAAGTTTTCAATCGGGATCGACCAATCGGGAAAAATGTATTGTAATCCTTACAAGCCATTCGAAAACTCTCGATGCGATTCATAAATGTCATTTATTGCATGCGAAAAGTTCAGAATGAGTGAATATTTTGATATTTCACAAGCGCCAAATCTCTATTGGTACGAGGGCATTCAATAACAAATCAAATAAATATGGTTAATGATTTGGTTTTAAATACGTGAGTGTGACCCAAAAGGAGCATTTACGCGATATACGAAACAAATAAATGAAAAAACATAAGTTCATAAATCATTCTATTTGAGTTGCTTGTTTATCACGACCGAGAGTTTATTGTCTTGCAGAACCAAAGAACACCAAAATCTTTCATTCACAGACAAAGGGAAGCAGTAGCAAACACAGAAATGTCAAAGAGAGGGAGAAGAAACAAGACTGCTCTGCCAGTAAAGTTTGTCGAAACTCCTACGGTCTCAAAAGAAAAGCCCATAAAACTAAGACTAGTCACAGATACATCATGCCAGGGGCTTGGGAAAATGACATGGGAAGCAGTCTACAACCTATTGGAAAGAGAAAACCCCAAGGTCACAGTGGAAAAAGCATCAGTTCCAGACGAAGATAGCTCAGATTCCGACTCTGAGATCACTGAAAAATCACTTGCAAATTCGTTTTTGCATCGAATTGCAGCTAGAGCGAGAATCATGCCTTATTATGATGCAGTTCGATGGGTTATTGATAGTGTAAAGATACAAGACAGAACGTTTGTTTCAGCATCTGGAGTGCCTTTTGGCTCGTTTAAAGCAGAAGACCTGAAAGCAATGTATCACCTTCCAGACCCGCAGAAGGTGTATAACAAGGAATTTATCAAAGATTTTGCTGATAATAACAAAGTCCAATCTGACCCTATCAAAGATTGGAGGAAAAATCCAGAGAAGCACCGAAATGAAGCATCCGGTATGTATTCTGTAGATTCCCTTCTGCCTCCATATTGCTATGTCGCTGCCATGATGTGTAGATTATTTGGCAATGATAATTCAGCTAGGTTTTCTATACAAATGGTCCCATTAATCCTAGCTGCTGTCAATTCCGACATCATGGATTGGGCTGTTATTCTGTCTGATAGAATGGCCAATAGGATACTTGAGTACAGACAAGAAAAAACCGCTGGAAATTCCACTCCCTTTTTCTTTTGTGCCTATATTCTCGATGCTCTTTGTTTTAATTCCGAGTTTCCCTTATTTGGATGGAAATGGACTCCCAAAGACCCTACCCCAATTCATATTTATCATAAACTGCTTTGGAAGGTTCATTTCCAAGATAATGTATATAGAATCTGTCATGGTTTCCTCATCCCTGTTTTCCAAACCATTTTTAATCGCTTTCCTCCTAGATTTTCTGATAGAGCTAAGGATGACTTATCTGCAATTGGAGATTGGTTTGGGGAGGAAATATTTACATACATCAGGGTTTTTGGTAGTATTGTGGAACCGCATGTTCTTCCGCTTATTGTTCCAGACAAACTTCTTGCTCAAGAAATTTCCTATCAATTGACAGTTGAAGGAATATCTAGGTCTTTGAATAACAGTAAGAAGAGAATGTGGCCTCAATTCCCACTCAATTGTGGTCAGTTTACTCTAAATGATTTCAAGCATGCAGAAAAAGAAGTCTCCAAGATAAAATGTTGTAAATTTGCAACCATTCTTGGAAGACAATATGATCCAAAAAAGATAGCATTTGATGTCACTGCTTCAGTTTCAATTGCTCGATTTGAGCATGAGCCAGATCCGTTCGATGATTTGTTTGTTTCATTAGATAATTTTCCTCGAATTTCTGACTTGGCCAAGTCTAAATTCCAACAGGAGGAAATGAATAAATTTTTGTTATTCAGAAGCCAGAGATTGTTAAGAGTTCCTCTGGACCAGCTAAGAATTCAAACACAAAGGTCAGAGACAGAAGGTACATCCAACCAAACGCCAGTAGAAACATCTACCGGCAAAGTCATTACACAATCGGCTGTTAACCAGCCAACTGTACATACTCAAAAAGTGGTCACTATTGACAAACCTGATGTCCAAAAAGGAAATACCGATGATAAATCCGGTCCAAATACTGGTCAGAAGTCTACTGCTCAAATGACAGAGAAATTCACAAGTATCAATGATGATGTGCATAATCAAAAGGGTGGATCGGATGGCAAAAGCACTGAGCAGAACATAGATACAGAAAAAGGAAAAGAAACAACTAAGGAGATTATGGTTTCTACTGATCTTAATGTTTCTCCTCAGCTATTAAAACAATATGATCAATTTGCTCAACAGCTTGGATTGCAGGATAAAGATAAAGAACAAATAGAGCAGGATGTTGAAGTCATTCCTGAACATCCGACAGGGCATATTGTATTAAAAGTTGAGGAGATCCCTCCTCTGGATGTATTTTACAGCCCTAAGCATAAAGCTGTGGTTAAAAGACAAAGAAAGAGAAGAAAGACAGAACAGGACATATTTTCTACTCCATCAGAGGAATTTATGAATATTGTTTATAAGAACAATGAAGTGAATCCATTCGAAGACCTCACAAAATTGTCCCAGTATACAGGAGCTTATAGTGCTGCAACAGTGGATAAAGTTGTAGAATTTTCTCAGCTGATAACTCAGAAAGATCTCCACATAGCTTCACTGGAAGAGCAAGCTAAAGAAAATCAGCAACAGATTAGCCAATTGCAACAGCAACTACAAGATCAGACACTCAGGTCCAAAGAATTGGAAAAACAGCTTGCTGAAGAAAAGAAGAAAGTTGATGAACAACTCTTAGGCAAACAAAAACAACTAAATGAAGAAATTTCTAAGTTACAAAGTCTGTTACAAAATGAGAAAAATGCAAAAATGATTCAAGAAAAGGAATTTCAAACAACTTTGGATAAGTTTAAAGATTACCCAAAGTTGAATGAATTCAAATCAGAAGCCCTTGAGGCTAATAAACTATTGTCTCAGCAATTAATTGAATTTTGCTCAAAGCTGTCACAGGCAGAACCTTTTTGTGATATTACTTCATCTTTGATCCAAAATGTCATTACTCTTAAACAAGAAATAGATGATGCCGATGAAAAGATTTCCAAATTTCTCAATTGGCAAGACACAGAAAAGGGAAAAGAAGCCAATCTTCCTAGAATAGAGGAAAAACACAAAGAAATCTTGTTTACAGAATGGGAACATCAAATAATGAAAGCTGAGAGAGAAATATCAAGAGCCAGGAGTATGATGAATAATATCACGCAACTCATAAATGACAGCCTATACTCAATCAATCTCATTTCAGACTGTGTTCCTGGCAGTTTGCCAAAAGTGAAAGAAACTGAAAACAGGTGGAGAGAAGAAATGGAAAAGAAAAGTCAACAAATCAGCAAACTTCAAACAATATCCTGGGACAGTATGTGGACTCATTTGATCAAACCAAACAATCAAAAGACGGCTATCAAATTCCTATCAAACGCTATCGATTGTTTGATTCCAGAATTTTCTGATGCCACCTATGCTGGACAGTTGCATTCTGAGATGAGTCATCCACCGAGACTCCAAGATATGTTGAGCATAAAAGGTGAGGAGATCCCTCCTTTGGATGTATTTTACAGCCCTAAACATAAGGCTGTTGTCAAAAGACAAAGAAAGAAAAGAAAAACAGAAAAGGGTATATTTTCTACTCCATCAGATGAGTTTATGAATATTGTTTATAAGAACAATGAAATGAATCCATTTGAAGACCTTACGAAATTGTCCCAGTATACAGGAGCTTATAGTGCTGCAACAGTGGATAAAGTTGTAGAAGTTTCTCAACTAATAACTCGGAAAGATCTTCACATAGCTTCACTGGAAGAAAAAGCTAAGGAGAATCAGCAACTGATCAGCCAATTGCAACAACAACTACAGGATCAGACATTCAGGTCTAAAGAATTGGAGAAACAGCTTGCTGAAGAAAAGAAGAAGGTTGATGAAAAGCTTTTAGGCAAACAAAAGCAGCTAAATGAAGAAATTTCTAAGTTACAGAGTTTGTTACAAAATGAGGAAAAGGCAAAAATGATTCAAGAAAAGGAATTTCAAGCAACTTTGGATAAGTTTAAAGATTATCCAAAGTTATATGAATTCAAATCGGAAGCCCTTGAGGCTAATAAATTATTGACTCAGCAGTTAATTGAATTTTGCTCAAAACTGTCACAAGCAGAACCTTTTTGTGAGATTACTTCATCTTTGATCCAAACTATCATAACTCTTAGACAAGAAATAGATGATGCCGATGAAAAGATTTATGAGTTTCTCAACTGGCAGGATACAGAAAAGGGAAAAGAAGCAAATCTTCCTAGGATAGAGGAAAAACACAAAGAAATCTTGTTTACAGAATGGGAACATCAATTAATGAAATCTGATAGAGCAATATCAAGGGCCGGAAATATAATGAATAATCTCACGCAATTCATAAATGACAGCTTATATTCAATTAATCTCATTTCAGACTGTGTTCCTGGCAGTTTGCCAAAGATAAAAGAGACTGAAGACAGGTGGAGAGAAGAAATGGAAAGGAAAAGTCAACAAATCGGCAAACTTCAAACTATATC